>CM076583.1:1313271018-1313474355 GCA_034641835.2 Pinus albicaulis | reverse complement strand
CTTTCCCGCGTGCATACACGACTTCCCTTAGGCAAATACGCATATGCCTAGAGACATACTCTTTTCATCATAAATCTATCACATACTAAATTCCTTTCTTCATTGCCTTTTGTACTCACTGTAGATACATCAGTTTTAGTTCATCAAGACATATTCTATCAAGCACAACTTCATCTAGTAAGTTGCCATTATCTTCATCAAGAGGGTTGCCTTTCAAGGACAACACTCATCATCATATTGCTAACAAACATCATTTACCAAGTCCATTACGTCAAGAATAGCTTCATCAGGTGGATTGTCATCAAGGACAACACAAGTCAACAGTCGCATTTCTTCATCTTCATTCAGTGGGTTGCCATCAAGGACAACACTCTGCACCATATTGCCAACAATCTCCCCCTTTGGACTTGATGGCAACCACGATGGTGTTTGGTTACCATAACAGATAGGTACATTAAGAATACAATGACACCATGTAATTCTCTCCATTTTTTGACACCATTCAAACACCATGTCACTCTCCCCTTTTGACATCAAGGGCAAAGGGTGAATCAAAAAGCAACATACTCTCTCCCTTTTTCTCCTCATGTGGAAGAAGCATTCTGCAAATCTGATGTATACTGAAGTGACCAAGCTCCCCCTGAGTTCATGTTGAATCTTCAAACATATTTTTCAATGAAGTACAAGACTCTATGACTTTCCTATCACCAATGACTCATACTTACATCAAATATCCATCCAAGTGAATTTACATATGAGACTCAAGTACTCAACCAAGTGGGTCTACACATTTCAACTTAGATACCCAACCAAGTGGGTTTACAAAATTTGACTCAGCTACCCAACCAAGTGGGTTTACAAATTTGACAAGTCCTTTACATGACTGAATATTACAAATTTACATCATGGGTCTCAGCAAGACCTTTTCACCAAAAAAATAAATATGACCATTTATGACCAACACCAGAAAGTCCTCAAGAAAGAGAACATATTTCAGAACCATCATAATGCCAACAATGCATTATACTCAGCAATGCTAATGCTCCCCCTGAATCTGTGCATCCAAGCATCTTTTCATATGACTAAGGCTCCCCCTTAGTTTGTGCATCCTGAACACTTTTACCAACAAATCATCAAGGCATCTTTATAAAAACATTAGAAAAAGAATTATGAGAACTGGAGCACCACCAGAGATACCAAACAGTATCAGAGACACCAAACAGCACTGCAGCTGTGCTGAAGAGAGCTGACTCCAAACAGAAAAATGTCAGCAATCAGACATACGCAGTTTTCTGTGAAGGAACTCGCGTATATACGCGACTGTGTTTCATGAAACCCGCGTATCCAATGCCATCTTCTAAATTTATGCAGATTTGTTCTTTTGACTGGTAGAGAACACTCCCAGCTTCTGTCTTAGATACTCGAATGCTTCCCTGGGCAGAGGTTTGGTAAAGATATCAGCAACTTGTTCTTTGGAGGGAACATACTCCAACTTCACCTTTTGCTCAAGCACTTGTTCACGTAAGAAGTGATACTTGATCGGAATGTGCTTGGTCTTCGAATGCATAACAGGATTCTTTGAAATACTGATGGCACTTGTATTGTCACACTTAATGGGGACGGGAGGTGTACATTTGATTTGAAAATCTTGTAAGGTTTGCATCATCCAAAGGAGTTGAGTGCAACAAGATGCGGCAGCCACATATTCTGCTTCTGCTGTAGATAAGGCAATAGAATTTTGCTTCTTGCTAAACCAAGATACTAACCAGGGTCCCATATAGAATGCACCACCACTAGTGCTTTTCCTATCATCAGCACTTCCAGCCCAATCTGCATCAGTGTAAGCATGAAGAGTAAGATCAGCATTCTTTGTATACCATAGACCAAGGTCTTGAGTTCCTTGAAGATATTTGAAAATTCTTTTAACAGCCTGAAGGTGAGACTCTTTTGGATTAGCTTGGAATCGTCCAACAATCCCAACTGCATGCATAATGTCTGGTCTAGTCCCAGTGAGATAAAGTAGGCTTCCTATCATTGATCTGTATTCTGGTTGATTCACCGTGGGAGAATCATCATGAGAACTGAGATTGCATCCGGTTATCATTGGTGTACTTACAGGCTTGCATTCTTCCATGCCATACTTCTTCAGAATTTGCTTAAGATATTTTGCTTGTGATAGGAATATACCATCTGCAGTTTGATGCACTTGTAAGCCAAGAAATAATGTTAGTTCTCCAAGTAAGGACATTTCAAATTCTTGCTGCATGACAGAAGCAAATTTTTGACTCAAAGATTCTTCGTTACTCCCAAAAATGATATCATCAACATATACAACCACAATCAATAGTTTACCATTTTCAAATTTTGTGTATAAGTTGCTATCAGCAGATCCCTTTGAAAATCCTTGTTGATGAAGATATTTGTCAAGGCGATAATACCAAGCCCTTGGAGCTTGTTTGAGACCATATAGAGCCTTTTTAAGTCTACAAACAAGATTTGAATCATTTCCCAAAATGAAACCTTCTGGTTGTTCTATATATACTTCTTCTTCTAGATCACCATTAAGAAAAGCAGATTTAACATCCATTTGATAAACTTTGATTTGTTGATAACTTGAAAAGGCAAGAAACATTCTTATGGCTTCAAGTCTAGCTACAGGAGCAAAAGTTTCTTCAAATTCTATACCTTCTTGTTGAGTATACCCTTTGCAGACCAATCTAGCTTTGTTTCTTACAACATCCCCATTCTCATTTAACTTGTTCTTGAAAATCCATTTAGTTCCAATGACATTTTTATCATGTGGTCTTGGTACCAATTCCCAAGTATCATTCTTTTCAATTTGATCAAGCTCTTCATTCATGGCTAGCTTCCAACATTCATCTTTGCTAGCTTGATTGACATTGTGTGGTTCAATTGTGGATAGAAGTGCCAAATGATTAGAAGATCCCACAAGAGTTCTCCTTGTTCGTACACCTGATTCCTTGTCACCCAAAATTTGAGATTCGGGATGATTCTTTTGAACATATCTGGATGGAGATTTTTCAGATAGATCATCTTCAGGTTCTTCATTGGATCCACTGTCTATATCATTTCTATTTGATGTATAAGGACATAGGTCACCATCATCTTCTTTTGTTGTTTTTTTTTCTTCTTTAGGAGCTGCAGGAGACTCATCAATAACAACATCAACACATTCAACAATCTTTCGAAGCCTTTTATTGTAACATTTGTATGCTTTGCTTGAAGATGAGTAACCAAGAAATATCCCTTCATCTGATCTAGGTTCAAACTTTCCAAGCTTTTCATCATTATTTTTGATAAAGCATTTACTTCCAAAAACTCTAAAATGCTTCACAGATGGAGAATTACCATACCAGAGTTCATATGGAGTTTTGTCACTATTTACCCAAACATGAGCCTTGTTGAGAATGTTAGTTGTTGTATGTGCTGCTTCTCCCCAGAACATGTCAGGAGTTCCAAAATCATCGAGCATAGCTCTAGCCATTTGTTGAATTGTTCTATTCATTCTTTCTGCTACGCCATTTTGTTGAGGAGTACCTGCTACAGAGAATTGTCTTTTTATGCCATGTTGTTCACAAAATTCAAAGAATTCATTTGATGTATATTCTCCTCCTCGATAAGATCTAAGACACTTGATTTTTAGATCTAATTCATTTTCAACTAATGCTTTGAAGATCTGAAATTTTTCAAATGCTTCATCTTTGTGTTTAATGAGCCTGATCCAACACATTCTAGAGTAATCATCAATAAATAAGATATAGTATTCTTCCCCACGTGGTGAATTTTTCCTCATAGGTCCACATATGTCGGTATTATTGAGTTCAAGAGCTCACTTGATGATCCTTCTTTGGCATTAAATGTTTTTCAAAGTGCAACTTCTGCAAGATTGACAAGACTACTTATGATACTTTCTGGTAGATTAATATTGGGAAGACCCTGAACCGTGAGAATGCCTTGCTTTGTTGATTTGAGAGAAGCTCGAGATGCCGAGCCTTCTATGCCATAGCCAATTTTCTGAAGATTTGCTCAAGTAACACTGATCTTTGTAGTTTTTCAGTACATACAGGTTGCTTGGATTTCTTTTCCCTTTTATGATAATTTTACTTGTATCAAGATCACGAACCACACATTCTTTTAAACTAAAAAAAACTTATGTTCCTTGATCACACATTTGAATTACACTTAACAGGTTATGCCTTAATCCATCCACATACATGACATCTTTAGCTTTCACCTTTTCTTTTAGAAACACTGACCCTTTTCCTTTAATTACAGTAGGAGTATCATTTCCAAATGTAACTTTCTTTTCCTTTTCTAGAGCATTATATGTAAGGGAGTTTGCTTTTGTCTTTTTACTTGTCATGTGTCTTGAGCATCCACTATCAATGTACCATTGATTTTCTTCACCTTCTGCAAATAATGCTATCCCACAGTTTTCAACCTGTAATTCCTTCTTTTTCCATACTTTGGAACTTTAGGGAAAGTGTTGTTTTGCCTGGACTTTGCTCCTGCATTCAGATTCTTCATGACCAAAGTTGTTGCAATAAGCATATTCAACTTCATTTTGAAGAGGAGAAAAGTTGTTATAGGTATTCTTCTTTGGTTCAGTATCCAACCTTTTCTTTCTTGCTTCTCTTGTCATGATGGTTTTATATGCAACACATTGAACGGCTTTATGACCAAAATTGTGACATGAGAAACATTGTCCATTGAAGTAGAAATTTATGCGATCATGAAATCTTCTATTTGAATTTACCTGTTGGTTGTTGCTTCTTTGAGGAATCTCCCTGTTAGTGGTCCTTGATTTGAGATGATCATGCTTTACCTATAAAGATCCTTTGTTCCCTTACTGAGTGGCTGAATGAAGAGAACCAGTTGTGACATCTTTCAGATAGTTTGGTGCTGAAGTCTGGGAAGATTCCCCAGCATATCCAAGACCTGTTTTTATAAGAGGAGACCGTTGTGTCTTGATAATCTCATCTAAGGTTTCTGAACCTTTAGCAAATCTAAGATTGAGAGTCTCTACTTTCTTATTATCTTTCCTTAGACTTACTACTTCACACTCCAATTCCTCAATGTGTTTTTCCTTGGCTTCAAGCTGATTTTCAAGAGTCTCTATGATTATGTTCTTTTCTTCTAGGCTTACTTTGAGTTGATTGTTTTCTTGAAGAAAATCATTGTCCTCTAGAGCATCCACAAAAGTATCATTTTCTTCTCTTTGTTCAAAATCCATGAGAAGTCTAAAGTCTTCTTCACATTATTCCTCACTATTAGATGATCCATCATTGTCTTCATTAGTATAATAACTTTTTCTTGTGCTAGATCGATTCTTATTCCTTCTTGCTACTTCTTTTACTTTAGCCGAAGTTTCTTTATAAGGACACTTTGCAGCATAATGACCAACTCTTCCACAATTGAAACATTTGAAAGGAAGCTTACCTTTGAACTCTCCAGTACCTAGTTGAAGTCTTCTCACAAAATTTGCTTCTTCTCCTTCTTCAGATATATAGATGGATTATTTCACAACTTCCTTTTCTTTTCCTTTTGATGATGCCTTAAAAGCAGCGTCTTTGATTTGAGAAGGGCCTCCTTGCCTCATTTCAAAAGCAGTCAGAATACCATGTAATTAACAATAGTAAGAGTTTGCATATCTTGCCTTTCTTCAATAGCTGAAACTTTAGAGTCAAATTTTGAAGTCAAGGATCTTAAGACTTTTTCAACCAGAGTAGTATCGGTTATGGTTTCACCCAAATTTCTCATCCGATTTACAATATCATCTAGACGAAGAAAGAAAGTGGCAACACCCTCATCACTATGCATCTTCAAATTTTCATATTCGATTCTAAGAGTTTGGAATTTTGCATTTTTTACCTTTGTATCTCCTTCATAGCTCAGAATGATTTTGTCCCATATCTCTTTTGCTGAATGTAGCTACATCAATTTAGCAAATTATGATTTAGACATGCTTCCTAATAAGACATTCATTGCTTTGGCATTGATTTCATACTTCTTTCTTTCAACAGCATCAGTAGGAATACTTGCCGGGTATTGATAACCGTCTTCCACGATTGCCCATGCATCTGCACCAAGACTCTGCCTTTGGATAATGCTTTTGTTCGTACCTTCGAGAATGTCAGATTGCTTCATTGAATAGAATTGGCTTTATAGACATTACTCCTTCTTGACTTCCCATTGCGACGGATCTCCTTCAAGCGGTGGCCTGCGAGAAGGACCTGCTCTGATACCAATTGTTGGAAAAATATTGAGAGGGGGGGTGAATCAGTATTTAGTGAAGACAATAAAACTTTGATATTTCCTTCTTAAAAACCCATACACTACTTTCTTGAATTCAACTCGCGTATATACGCAGATACCCTTTATGAAACTCGCGTATACACAGATATCTAATTATGTCATTAGTTCTTCACTTAAATCATTCCATCATTCATTCATCAGATGTTTAATAAATAGTAAACATGAACAGTAAGAATAGATTAAACCATCACACAAAGCATCACACATGAACACCAGGATTTTTAGGTGGAAACCCAAGTCGGGAGAAAACCACCGCTGCCGTTGCTCAGCCTTCAATATTTTATTATTGAGAAAACATCTTACAACTTATGTGCTAGTGCAGACTCCTACCAGCATGCAGGCACCCACCTGCGCTCGTTTACCAGCCCCTCCTGGAAGGGAGCTCCAACCCCCTAACTCGTTTACTAGCCTCTCCTGGAAGGGAGCTACAACGCCCTAATCTCGTTTACCAGCCTCACCTGGAAGGGAGCTACGACCCCCTGATCTCGTTTATCAGCCTCACCTGGAAGGGAGCTACAACCCCCTGACTGAAGGCTACAACCCTCAGCACCTTTATGGACCACGTTTCATCAATTTTCACACTGGATCCAACAACTTCAATAGAACACAACTTGCAGACCATGTTTCATCATATTTTCAGACTGGACCCTCTCCATACATTTAAGCACAGTCAAACATCAACAACAGATAGCTAAAACAAAGCAGATCAGATCAGAGATTTCATACCCCATGCTTCAGCAAACCCTAGTTTGCATACGCGCTTTCCTTTTACTGATGTCGCGTATATACGCGTTTTAGTCCACATCAACCTGTGTATACCTTTGTACAAATTACAGAGCTAATTTTCTGCGCATACGCGTGTTATCTTCAGCAAAGCCGTGTATATACACGCTTTCTCTGCGGTGAACTAGCGTATGGTTCTTCAGATATTTTAGGTCATTGCAATTCTTCAGAACAGATACATCACACAAATTTTACCCTTTACTTCAGACATATGTTCGCCTCCTCTCAGATCTAATCATTCCATAAATAGATCTAGCAAATACAAGTACAATACAGATCTAGATCCCCTTCTTCATCACTCCATCATTGGTGCATCATGCTTTCAGATCTTTCATTCAACTGTAACCCTTTCCATTCAGATATACTCTAGAGAGAAGTATTCATTCAAGCTCAGACATCTTGCACCCACGTTCATGTTTTGCACAATGAATTTATTCTCTTTATATAGGTTTACCCTTTTTCAATACCATGACCCAAAACCACATTACATCCGATGGTATTCCTGGACGGGGTTGTTTAGACGAATCATAACTCAATACAATGGGTCAATACCATGGTGGTTACCCCTGGTTTTTCACTTTTTGAGCGCTTTTGCCTATACGCGACTTGGCACGTTCTTTCCCGCGTGCATACGCGACTTCCCTTAGGCAAATCCGCGTATGCCTAGAGACATACTCTTTTCATCATAAATCTATCACATACTGAATTCCTTTCTTCATTGCCTTCTGTACTCACTGTAGATACATCGGTTTTTAGTTCATGAAGACATATTCTATCAGCGCTTCATCAGGTAAGTTGCCATTATCTTCATCAAGAGGGTTGCCTTTCAAGGACAACACTCATCATCATATTGCTAACAAACATCATTTACCAAGTCCATTACGTCAAGAATAGCTTCATCAGGTGGATTGTCATCAAGGACAACAAAAGTCAACAGTCGCATTTCTTCATCTTCATTCAGTGGGTTGCCATCAAGGACAACACTCTGCACCATATTGCCAACACATATTGTGTTGTGTGATTGATAATTTCTTTCTCTTACTTATATGTGATTGTGCAATCCTGTTTTGTTTCCGTAAATTGTAGGAAGGATTCAATATTTTGTTTTAGTAAATTATAAGATCAGAATGAATCACGTTGGTTAGATTTTCTACATGAAATAGAAGAGAGGGTTGATACGATCTTGTCTTGTGGTGGTTAGTAGGTCGCAAGGTTTGCGATAAAGACCAACATAAATGGAGGAGGGCTTGCACTGTAATTTAGAGCAACAATAGAAGTAGATGCAGGTGTAATATTGACTTAGGTAACCCTAGTTTGAGGGTCCACAATGAGATCTGAAGTTCATGTTAAGATTCAATCAAATAAATTCCCAGGATCTATGGATCCATATGAGCTAGGTCGAGTCCCTTATGGAGGTAAGAGTCGTGGTTTTTTTATGGGTGGATAGGGTTTGTTCTACAACAATTAGAAGTACATAAGTATA
Source organism: Pinus albicaulis (assembly GCA_034641835.2). NCBI lineage: Eukaryota > Viridiplantae > Streptophyta > Pinopsida > Pinales > Pinaceae > Pinus > Pinus albicaulis. The sequence goes on along the minus strand of CM076583.1, from coordinate 1,313,465,753 downwards.
GTGCCCTAGTTAGGATAGTTTCCTAGCATGTTTAGTTCATAAGGTATGCCCTTAAGACTATGAAAAAGTTATGTAGAAGAAGAGTGGTTGTGACCCTTAGAGCGAGTTTTATTTTTTCAGTATAGACCGTAGATCTGAAAGATGGTTTGTCGATTCAGTATGTGTGGAGTTAGCAGATCCAAAGGAGGGTGGAACCTAAGCAAAAGATTGAGCATGTAGAAGAAATGTGCCATTTGAAGAATGGATTGACATGTAGAGGAGTTGATTTTTGTGGACTATCCATAGAGTTTTAGACAGAGATCTTAAGAAACCTATAAAAAATTAGTCAAGGGACTATTAGTTGTTGATTTGTGACCCTAGTTCAGTCATCTACATATTGTTAGAAGTGGTAAGAGGAGTAGTTCAGATTTGTTCATAGGTTGGACAACAAAGATCAAATTGTCGATACACAAGAAAAATGATTTTGAGAGGACTCAAACCATTGTTAGGTGGAAGATTTGAATATCCCTAGATGAAGACAATATTGTGGGCCCTAGATTAGTAAAAATAATTGATTGTGATTGGGCTGATTGTTGGTAGTCCAAGTACAGCTGAAGGGTTGTTAGGTCACTGTTAAAGAAGAGCCCTAATTCTTGTACTTGTGAAGGAAAAAAATATTGGTAGAAGGGTAGGTGTATAGGGCCTAAGGATGTGCAGACTTTGAAGGACCAAAGTAGCAGTCAAGTGGGTTAGCTAACTAGACCTAGTTCACTATATTATAGAGGATTAATTCAATGAGAAGAAGGGAAGCCTCCATGGCCCTAGACTTCTCATCTTGGAGAAATAGTATGGAAAAATTGGGCATACCAAAGATTTGTTCACAAATGGAGTTGTGAACAACTTGTTACCACTCATACTAGTAGTGGACCTGAAATGGGTTCCTAAGAGGGAATCTTCTAGGACAAGGGCAATGGTGGAGGCTTACCCCATTGTCACCTCAGCTAAGGCTCCTTACTCTTCATGGACTTTCATCGATGGGTGGAGGCCCAATAGTTTAGGAAGTTACTTGTAGAGTATAGGTCAATGAATAGGTGAGAAGTAACCCTAGAAAACCTTTCCCTAAGATAGAATAAAGAGTGGGTCTTGCTTGTCTTTTAAGCAAGGGACTTGATCTTCTAAGGAGAGAGGAGGGGGATTGAAGGGTTGAGGGAGAAGAATTAGACTTATGAAGGAAGTTCTCAATCCCTAAAATCCTTTTGGAACTTGGATTCCCAAATGGTCCTTGATTAAAGGCCTTTGACCCCTAATGGGACCACACGTGGCCAAGTGGACCCAACCTAGGTTCGAGGATGGAATTTAGCAACCATGATGTTCCTATCCTTGAAAACGTGAGGGGAAAGTATCAGGAAATATATTTTACTTCGTTGAGTCAAATTGATCCTACTCGGTTCTAGCCTTGGGAACATCTAGTCAAAACTTGATCCTAGATCTAGGGCTTGAGGTATCCGAAGATTCCACCATCATAATTGGCCCAAATTCTGAGGAGAGTGAGGGGACCCACCAACGCAGTTGCCTCTAGGAGATCGAAGTTTTCCTCATGCTAGATTCCTGGGAAATTGATGCCCTAGGTGACCTAATGGGGCTAGACCTAGGGAAAAATGGAAAATTGCGAAAAATGGGGGGAAATCATCACCCTTTTTGAGGGAATAATGCCTAATTCACTTCAGGATATGGACTCGGGGATGATAATGAACAAGAATTCGGTTTCTTGATCAAGGAGGCCGAGAAAGTCAACTTTGTCCAATGTTAGAGGAAAACGAAAAGTGAGCTTCAAGAATTTATACTTCATACAAATGGTGCAATATTATTGATATAAAATGATATCTAATACATTTCATTCATCTAACAATGGCACATACATTAAATAAGCTAAATAGACACATAATTCCACATTTCCATCATGTAGCAATTAGCCCTAGTTATAGTGAAATTCAATAGTATGCAGCAACAAGAAGAAAAAATTAAATTTTCACTCACAATGTTAGAGAGTATATCCAACCAGCTTCACATTTGCAAAAAAAGAGCTCCAAGATAAAAATAGCCCAAATCGATACATCAAAATGCATCCATCATCCAAAATATTCCTCCAAGGAAAAAGGTGAATTTCTCTAAAGATAGAGAGATCCCAAGTCAAGTGATGATACAAATGAATCCAAATAACTCCTATTTATAAATTGATTAGGAGTTGATCAAATTTTCTTATTGGCCTACATTAGCCCATAAATATAAAATAGTATGCAAGTAACCCTAAATTTTCGTGACAATCCCACCAAACTATCTCATACATGGAATAATAAACCTCATAAGAGGTCAACTAATGTCCTAGGGCCTTCTAGGAGGAATAATGGGGTCCATGAGTGCCATAATGATGCGTGGAACCCATCAAAAGTGTTGGACAAGGGGGTGGCCCCTTGTTCTTGAAACATTAAACATGTGGTGCTCTCATTAAACCTATGGACTGAAAGGGTTATGTGTGGCCACCATCAGCAAGTAGATCAAGTGTTGTCTTGTTTAGGATAGATTGATTGTCAAAGGATTAACACCAAGCCCTGGTTTTATTCCTTGTATCATTGTGATTGTAAAGAGTCACAATCCATGGTATAGAAGCTCTAGCCTGTTGTATTGTAGTTTGTAATATAATGAAGAAGGGTTTGAAAAAGGTAAAATTATCATGTGCACTTGTTTATTCCTTGGTTTGTGTATATTTCGTTGTGCATTAAAGTAGATGTGTTGTGGCACTTGAGTGTGTTCGCATCAAAGATTCCAAGACAAAACCCAGGTTCTCATATGTCGTGAAAATTGAACATATGCCTTGTTCACCTAAGAACTACCTATAGCTCATCTTATGCTACTCATGTCCAATCTCAACTCATCCAACTTAACAAGTTACCAAGACAAGGCTCACATCCAACCATGGCAATAAAATAACTAAGTAACAAAGTTTACATCTTAACATCCCATATCACCTGGCACGTCTTAGAATGCCTTGGAATTATCTAGCACATGTTAGCATCCCTTGTATTCCTTGGCATGCTTTGGCACACCCTAGCACACACTAACACTCCATGACATGCCCTGGAACTCTAGCATGCCTTGGAATTTCCTAGCATATAACCTTGCTAATCCCTCCTTATCACACCTTAAACTCATTAACACTCCCTATCACACACTCTTATTTGTTCATTTCCATTCATTTTGAACTAGTTCTCCCTTGTGTTTCCATGGCACTCCCTAGCATGCATTGACACACCCTGACACTTGGCACATCCTAGCATGTCACCTTGACTCTCTAGTATTCCTTGGCACTACCTAGCATAACTTTTCACTCCCTCCTTATCACACCTATAACTTGTTGATACTCCTTGTCACACACTCTTATTCGTTCATTTCGACGCATTAGAGAATGAGAAGGGGGATTAAGACCTAATGTCATAGGGGCTAGGGGGTCTAGATGGAAGGTAACAAGAGAAATTGAAAGGGGAACCCTCGAAAGTGGTGATAAGGGGATTAGGGGCCCCATTATCACAACTAATAAACCATTAACCCATAACCACTAAACTCCCTATCCCTTAACCTTGAAGTCATAATCCCTTAACCCCTACACTCATAACCCATAGGCCATCAACCCCTTGACGCATTAAACCTTAATCCATTAACTCCTAACCTACAATCCACGAACCCCCTAAGCACTAACCCATTATTCTCTTAACTCGTGACCCTTAAACCTTAATCCATAACCCCTAAACACCTTAAAACCTAACCCCTTAACCTCTAACACCTAAATCCCTTAATTATTAAGCTCTTAACCCCTAAATCCCTTTCCCCCCAAGCCCTTGGCCCCTAACTCTTAACTCTTGAAGCCTTTAACAACTTAGTATCGAAGGCAAAAAACAACACCTCAAACCAACAAAATAACCTCTTAGGAGAATCCTTCACTTCTAACTAAGAATATTGGTACCATTTGATTTTTAGAGAACTAGGTGTTGGTCTCAAGGGTGTGTGTTTGGGGGTAATGCCCTTATTAACATGTATACCAAATGTAGAACAACTGGATAATTTGCAAAACCTCAATAATAATTGCTCACAATATCTACACGTCATGTTGACATGGAGCTTGTAGTGCTCTCCCACACAAGGAGTTGGCAATGAATAGATCACTCATAATGACGCAACCTCTTCAACCCTAATGAACAAGGAGCTAACCCTTAATAGAAATATTTTGTTTGCTAAAAAAACGCAATTGTGTCAATGTAGAATTATATACATAAGAGAAAATAAAATGATAGTATCCATATCAATGTTTGAAATAGCCTCACATTTGTCATCAGTGGTGAGCCAAGGGGTGAATGTAGGGCACTATTAAAGTTACATCATGTTTAAATTCCTTTTACATCACGAGATTGTTCTCCATAAGGGGATCAGTAGTCCAATTATCACAAACCATAAGACCTTAAACCATAACCACTAAATTCCCTATCCCCTTAACCCCAAATCCATAATCCCTTAACCCCTACAATCATATCTCATAACCCACAAACCCCTTGACTCATTATATATTAAGACACTAACCCCTAAACTATAATCCATGAACCTCCTAATCCATAACTCTTTATCCTCTTAACCTGTGACCCTTAAACCCCTAATCCTTCACCCCTAAACACCTTAATTGCTAACCCCTTAACCACTAACACCTAAATACCCTAAATCTTAAGTCCTTAACCCCTAAATCCTCTGACCCTAAATCCCTTGGCCCCTAGCCCTTAACCCTTGAAGCCCTTAACCCTTGAGGAGAAGCCAACATCTATATGATCCAATACATGGTCCTCTTTTTTCAACAACTTGGGCCCTTTATCCCAATATATCCTCTCTTCTTTGGAAAGAGGACATAAACAATATGTTTTAGATATTTCAAAATGGAGCACTTTTCACCTACGTTCCTCTCTTGTATGCCACATGTGATATGAATTCCAATTGGTATCTTCTTGAATAAGGTGTTCTTATTTTGTAAATGCGACCCTTGACTATGCCATGAAAAGCCTCCAAAACGTTCTTAAATGATGGGAATTCCTCTTCATGTGTGAAGCTAGTGGAATGTGACAAGTTATCCAAGATACCTCCAAATATTTGATTTGTGCCTTAGGGAATGTGAAAGATACCCTCAACATAAAACACAATAAAAGTTCATAGCCAAGTGCCTGAAATGAGAGACGTTTCCACTTGTGAAATTGTGCTTCCAAATAACAACAAAACACACCTTAAAATACATGAATTCCTCTTAACATGAGAAAGAAAAATTAAACCCTTACCCCAATCTTCCTTTGTTGGAAATTTTGGCCTTTTGTCACAATATATATTCTCTTCTTTGGAAATATGACATAAACAAGCTTTTTAGATGTTTCTTAATGAAGTACTCTTCATTTATGCCCTCCTACTTTACACCACATGATATGAATTCCAATTTTCATATTCTTGACTATGGCATTCTTCTTTTATACATGTGACCCTTGACTACACCATGAAATCCTCCAAAATCATCTTAAAGGATGGGAGCCCCTAATCATGCATGAAGCTAGTGGAATGTGACAAGTTATCCAAAATTCCTCCAAATATGTGGTTTGTTCCTTGGGAAATTTGAAAGGTTCCCTCAATGGAAAAACATGCATAAATATTTGTGGCCAAGTGCGCTTAATATGAGATGTTGCCACTTGTGCAATTGTATCTCTTATTGATGCTCAAATTGACACCCTAGTTATGCAAGGCTCACAAGGTGTCACATTGGGCCAACTTAGGGTTGTTGCCACTATCACCTTAACAACGAATCCTATCACTTTGGAGTACTTATTGAATCCCCAGGGTATCCCAATGCACAAATATATGGGGTCTTTTATGTGACTAGATCACTAGCACTAAAAACCATCTTTACATTGGATGGTTCAACATCTTGATGATCCCTATCTTATTGACCACAAATTTTTTATTCATTATTACTTTCATCGCAACACCTCTAATAGATATTGATGGTGTTCATAAGCCTATTTTTGGTTCTCCTCTATGGAAACAATATTACTCTGATGCCATTATTCTTACCTTTGCAACTATCACTTTTCACTTCTATCCCATCGGGGAAATAGCTTTTGTCGATGAATGGCTACACAATAGGGACCATATGAGCCAATTGTTCATGTCGTCGTTGTAATGCCCACATGACACAAACATTCAATGGTCTATCATAGCCAAACACTATATGATGGGTTTCGTAGATACCCAACCCATGATAACAAGCTACATTCTATTGCTGAAGCCTACAAGTAGTGGAAGAATTATATTCTACTAAAGAAAATGACCATCCACACCAGTTTTAGGCCTTTCCCTACTCTAAATAATCTTTGAGAGTTAGTGCCCATAGATTTTATGTAATATTTTCCCTCAACCAAACATGGTAACTAAATAAAACTATGGGTATTGGAAAGAATCTTTGTACATTCCCTTGTTTTGCTTCCCTCTTCTCTTTTTCTTAATAAAATCTCTAAATTATTTTGAATTTTATCACGAACCCATTCATTTATTCATTTTATTATGCTGCATATAATAAAACTATGAGTATTGGAAAGAATCTTTCTACATTCCCTTATTTCTTCCGGCTTAGCTTTCTCTTAGTAAAATCTTTAAATTATTTTGAATTTTATCACGAACCCATAATTTATTCATTTGATTATGTTGCACATATCATAAATATAATTTTAGGCCTAATCTAATCCAATCCAAACCCTTTTATCGTCAATTATATTAAGAGATTTATTGAATTTGAGCCGAACAATAGATCAATTATATTATTACGAAATTTATTGAATTTGAGCGAGAGAATAGACCAATTATATTAAGAGCTTTGGAGCGTTTCATAGCAGTGGGAGGAATGAACGAATGGTTTACTATCCCTGCTCACCACCATAGGTGATTTTGAAGGCCAACCCCAGGAGGATAAAGCACTAAACACCTTTGCAGGATGGTGACCGCCCTTTATGGTTTCGCCAATGGCAGACTGGAAGTGGGTCTCTAAAACCCTGGAGACCTCATTACCAACTTCACAAGCCTTCAGAAAGTGTTCACCCAGTTCTTAGACCACTACTCTGAAATGCTTCCGAGTCCTTAAAATAACCATGGCCAAATCGGAGTCTTTGGTATACCAGCTACTGACCATGGAGGAGTTATCATCCGTCTGTGGCTCTAGAGACTTGGAATTCTCATGATGAACCCTCTAGTGCTCATATTCAAGATCTGTGGTAGTAGTGACAGTGGTGGTGGTATCTTCCCACTCCTATGCCTGCGCCTCTACTTCCGCCTCCCATTCCTGCACGCCCCTACACTCCTCCTGCGAAACACTAAACCTCATCAGCACCGCTGGTGTTGTCTTGCCCTTATTTTCTGATCAACAGGAGGCGAAGAAGCCTGGAACGGGTCCCAGGACTCCCATTCTAAAGTCTAAGCCGGTGGCAGCAGCGGCATGTTCGAATGTTGGGTGCTTGTCTAGCCCCCGCCCCCAGCCTCCTCACCGCCTTTCGAAGTCGTGCCGCTGCTGTAAGACGAAACGTTGGATCAGACGGTTCGATATGGGCTCATATCGAGCTGGGGTGGAGGCGGAGGTGGGAGGGTTCAAGGCAAACTAGGGTAATTCCGATACTGGTGCTGCTGTTGCTGGCGGCAGGGCGTTGCCAGGGATGACGACGCAGACATTTCCATGGATTCTCCTTCTGCAAATTGACGCAGCGCTGCTCCCGGATTCCGCAATGCCTGTAAATAGAAGCCATGAGTAGCTGCAAACTCATGTATTAACCTAACCACATGCTTCATACATTTTTTGTGCGACTTGCATCTTGCTACCAGCTCTTCATTCTCCACTCTTGAAGTAGCACACCCCATCTGGGCTACACTGAATCGAATCTAACTTGGGTTTCTAGTTGTAGTTGTGGTAAACTCACAGGTCTAAGCAATGCACTGAAACTGAAACTTGTACTGGAAAATTCACAAGTCTATACGACATTTTCTTGAAAATAGAACTTGGAGTGGTTATGGGTAGCAACATTGTCTTGAAAATAGAACTTGGAATAGTTCTAAAAAACTGTGGAATCCATACAAAAGTGATCTGAGAATTGAGCATGGACTAGTTGTGGTTGTGGGTGTTCTTATGCTAGTTGCAACAGACCTTATACAAGAATGGGTTGAGAATCTAACTTGGGCTCATAGGCCCTTTGTTGGTGTACATGCACATAGATTATCTTTAATTCAACTCTAGATGGCATATGATATGAACTTGTCTTTAGCTAGTTAACTTAGTGCTATACATGCACATAGTTAATCTAGATTAGCTTTAGTTCAACTCTAGAGATTGCTAGTGATGTGCGCTTGTATTTAGCTAGTTAACTCGAGTGCTTACATGCTATGTGCATGTATCTTTAGCTAGTTAACTCAAATACTTAAATGTGGTGTGCACTTGGCTTAGTTAGTTAACTCTAGTGCTTGCATGTGGTGCATGTGCACATTAGCTGAACTTAAAGCACACTTAGTTTCAGTTAGCTTTAACTATCCATAGTCATTGCATGTACAACTAGCCTTAACTTAGTTTCTTTATATATTGATTCTCAACCTAATTTTGAAGTATCAATTTCATTCTCAATTTTAATTGTTTTTCTTTTTCAACTTGGCAAGTTTGTGTAATTATTTTTCAACTAGATCCATATTTGTGCTTTAAAAATTTTACACCCCCAAATATAGGTAAATTATATCAAATCAAAACTTATTTACATATATAAAAAAAAAAAATATTTTCTTTTATGTGTGCTTTTTATTGATTTTTTGCTAATAAGTTACAGTGAGTTTTGTGTGAACAATGTCCTTTTTTGACAAACAGGTGTTGAAGGGAAGCTGAAGGATGGTTACTTTTGAAGTGCGCAGCTCCTGTTTAAGTCTGTTGAACAATGTGTTGTTACACACGATCGAATTTTGGAAGAACCATAGCTCTCCCTTCTGTAATTTGGTTTGATCGATCGCTGCAATCGATTCATCACACTACCATCAATCCTTGGAATTTTTTGTCTTCAAGGTCGAACCTTCTTTATAAGTCATCGTGCTTCAATTCTTTTGCTGTAACTCCTGTACATGGCGATGAGTTTTATTTACTTATGCGAAGAAGATCGTTCTCATCACCTTGCACTATGACAGCGGGAAGATTTAGTGTGGAAACTAAGCAAAAGCTAGAAAATACACTATCTACTCAAGCAACAAATTCACAAGGAGAATACCTACTCAATCAGCTAAGCATGGCACATGTTTTACTTTGGGGGACACCTCCTACAATAGCGCAATATTCATGCAGGTAGGGTCTAATACACAAGCATAATACCTGCTCAATCAACTAAGGATGGCACATGTTTAACTTTAGGGGACACCTCCTACAATAGCGCAATATCCATGCGAGTAGGGTATAATACTTTATGTTCAGTCTTTAGGTAATACTTTAGGGTCTTATACTTATATTTTTTCATTTTACCCTTTTCACTATCGTTGGCCAAAGAATACATGCAAGTCTGAATCCCAGGGAACAACAAGAGCATGAGAGCATCCAATTAGCGCAGGGAGTAATCTCTCATCCTGAGACACACAAGTACCCATTTCTCAACCCATCTGACCTATTTGGCTCTGAATTTGTTTGATTTTGGCAAGAGGTTGATACAAGGTCAAGATTGATGGAAAATTCAGTTAATTTCATCAGAAATATTTTATCTTATGAATAATGGTCTATATTAGTATTCAACACAAAATACTATGATGGTCGTGGGATCGATTCTCATTCAAGTAAACAAGCACATTATAGGTTCTGTTGCTAATGAGAAAAGGGCACTCTTTTCTTTATTTTGAATTTTGATGGGGCATTTTTTATCATGAATTCATTCTTATCTTTGAATAAAGTATTCTTTGACAATTTCAATATTTTCTAGCTCCATGATTTTTGCACTCGACTAAATGGAGAACTGATTTTAAAATATGGTAGTTGTTGGTTTCTTTAGATTGTTATTCCCATGGCCTCCACTGCTCCTTCGACTAGATAAATTCCCATAGGGTTTTACTGGCTTCGTTGACCTACAAACTACCTAAACGATTGTGCGGAATCAACCCATGGTCTGCCCTTGCCGCGCAATGATTCCCTCATCCTCTGGCCAAAAACTGTCTCATCGATTACATAGAGTCTATCCATGGTCATTATTTGTTGCTTAGTGATTCCCTCACCTTCATCATGCTTTTTCTTAAAATATCGTAGACAGAAAATTCAAATGCAAAAAATATATTCCCCCCTCTCATCCTATTAGGTTCTTCCATTCCGCCTAAAATTAGAATGGATAATCATGTCCTTGCATAAATCTAAAATTAATCAATAGTAAAAAATATGAATGAGGGAGAGATATTTTTTTGTGTATATTCTCATATGGGTAAAATGGATAAAATGCAAGACAATACAACAAGCTTAGGAAGACAAAGCATACGATTTGGATAGCTGCAGCAGGGAGGGAAACCTCAAACTTTTCCCCCTCAAAAGTTTGACATACACTTGAAACTAACTTCAACCTGTATAACAATAGGAAGTGGGCACCATTGCTATAACACCTAGAACAATTGCAACACCCTATACAAGTGGCCAGACCATCTTTCGCGCTCCCCCAATTTGGATTTCTACTTTGCAGTTGGCATTGGCAACACTTTACACATTATAACACACGGGCTTATGAGTGCAGCGTATGAGTGCTTATATCGTTCCCTGTGCTATTCTTTCAATGTGAAATTTCTCATCTTGTCTAACAACAAATTGGGGAAAGGAATACAACCAAAGAGCTAGGAAAAATAAAAGGACTAAGTACCAATAATTTAACAAGAAATAAATGGAACATATAGATAAAACCAAGCGAAACAACAATAACTTATGCAAGAACTGTTGCAACATGGACTACTAGCGAACAAAATAGGTAAGCATAAACCTCTGCTCTGGTTCAGAATCAGGGATTTGTTAGGTAAGCATAAACCTCTTCTCTGGGTCAGAATCAGAGCTTTATTCTTAACTTCATTTTGACTCTTAAGTTTTGAGTCTTGACTAAGTTATTTTTGTTTCTTTGCTAGCATTGTACTTTCTATTCAGATCCGCAAGCTCCCCTGTGAGCAGGCAAGGGTACTAAGCTCAACTAATATGGTTAAAGAAATTCATTTGGATGTAACCTATGCATTATTTTTTTAGTATTTAGGCTTGAAAACTTCCCATGTTGTCTTATTGTCATTCCAATGCTATGTTCTTTTAAATGAAATGGTTTTCATTTGCCTCCAAAGCTCTTCATTGATATGTTTTAGATGGAACTTTACACATATCTTTTACATGGTTAAACCTATTAGAATTCAACGGGATGATAGAACAAAAGAAGAGTGTTTCATCATAGGGGCATGAACGAAAAAATGGATGGTTTAGTTCGACTGCTCGATGACATAGATTTGCAGGCACCCAAAAATAGGTAAACTATCTCTTTTCTCCTCACGCTAAAAAACAATTCAAAACTTAATCCATCTATTCCTCTCTTCATAGTGGCATGTGCATTCACGATCTGGACTCGATCCTAATACCTCTCAATGGCAAGATCAAAAGTGGGTTTATGGTCTTTGTTGCTATTTCCCTCGATGCTTCTGCTTCTATAGTGTCTCGGTACCCGTTCTCTTCCTTCTACTTCGTAGCCATTTTTTTCCCCTGCAAGTTCAAGGATTAATGGGAATTACATATTTCACAACCTAACTAAGTTGTGTTCACTTGTAGTATACACCATTACTTTTCTCGAATATTTATGCTAGACACAGTTACTAGGCATTGCAGTCAATATCCCTAATTTCACTGGGAAAATCTCGCTTCTATCTTACAACAGCCCTTGGAAAAACCCCAGAATGTATCCAGTTCTATTTCCTTTTTATTTGGCTTGGGTTCTGTTGGCATGATATATTTACACGTTTAACTGTAGTCAATTATTAAAAATGCAACGGATTGGGTAGTTATCAACTGTCTCTATCTCATCTTGTACTCTCTAAATCAAACAGGGACGATGGCCTTGTATTGGGCCAACCACTCTCTGAATAATATTAGTACTATTATATATCAACATCAACATTTTTTACATCAGTAAAGTGTTTCTATCTATTGTTGTTTCTTAATTGGGCTCTCTGATTGGTTACAATCTGATATTTACATTTTATATTATGTGGAGAACTAGAATTTTTGGATGAATTTTGGTAAGCGTGGTCCTGGGTTTCTTTGCCTCTAGGATGCAAATATAACATGAATTCTATGTTTCTTTAATGGTTTCAAATCATTATGCATTTCTATTTTATTTTATTTGTATTGAGCCTCTGTGTAATCTTTAACAGTCAATTTTCAGGGCTAGATATTTTGGGTAGCAGGAAAACTTCAGATGCATGCATAGAGGGATTTCTAGTTGCAAATTGGTCATAATGGTTGTTTTTCATATTCAGTTGTATTCATCTTTTGATGGGAGCTTTTTTCCATGATAGGCAGGTCTTTTACTTAAGATTTTCTCCACATTTGTGCTTAAGAATTCAGTACTTTACACTCTGGAAGGAGACCAAACCTCCTCAATTGTGTGTGATGACTAATTCACATGATGAACTAGCTTGGGAATAACTCAGAGTGTGAGGCTTGTAAATTATCGCCAGTGGGACCACTCTTTGAATTAATGACCATTCGTTTCAACATTAAACTCCCGATTTTGCAATCACTCGAATTCATGGATGAGTGTGGTGGTTGTAGTATCCCATACTGATTAGACAATATGCATCACACAGGAGGGGTTGTGCCATGTCCACTCATAAGACAATATGCATCACAGGGGAGGGGCTGTGCCATGTCCACTCTTGTTTATTCTTGGTGAGGCAGTGGCCATGCACCTCTCCGCTTGTTCCCTCTCGACCAACCCATCTGGGGAGGATGAATCTTTGAGAGCTAGATCCTTTCAAGTCTGCTTGAGGAAATGTTTCCCAATTGTATCTCATCTTCCTTTCCTAGTTTGTGCATCCTGCATTAGCTAGTAGATGTGCAGTTTTATTGCCCTTGCGCCTAGCGTGCGACTTGAGGACCATTGGTACACAAGCGATTATGATTGCAATATTCTCCAATCTACTTTCCAGTCTCTAGATTTTAGAGACTCTACTTGAAGAGGATCCATGAATGATCTTGGTGGTCATGCTGATAATGAGCTAGGAATCTCCTTTAATTATGAGGTGAGATAAATGTTGGAATGATTGTCTAAAGCATATCCTCTCCAGTTGACACTATATTTCTAATTGCATATTACTTGCATTGAATTCGAGGCAAGGAGATATGGCTATGTAGAAATTAAATAATATGAAATTGTGATTATCTCTATACAAGACATGTAAATTGCATATTTGAACCAATCCAGTCCCAAACAATTTACTCTTTTATACTGTGGTTACTATTTTTTTTTATATGACTGTTACTTTTATTCATTTTCAACCTTTTATTTGATTCTTTGAATTTTTCATCTCCTATTGAGGTCACCATATATGCGTTGTACATCATTTCTATCTCCCCTATTGATCTCCTCTCATATTGCTCGTATTTTACTTCAAATATTTCATCCAAATAATAGATCATGTTGTTAAATTTCTGAATATTTCCATATTTGTATGTTGCATGGTTTGACTTTCCAATTTGGACAGTTCAAGGTTTGTTGTCCTGTCCTCAACCATGGGAAGAGTATAAACAATTTATTTGTAGAGAGCTTCAAATTTGTTGGAGAATGAGACACCAGAATAACTCTTTCACACTTGTTTGATCATTATGAGATTAGGGTGAATGTTTTAGTAAAGACTCAAGAAGTTCTTTGCCCACTAATTTTTTATAAGCATGAAAACATTGTTGAATGCATGATAATTTATCCCCATTGATTTTATATGATGTCTACAAGTGTTTGTCCTTTCTTGAAGGGTATCTTTGCAGTAGGAAGAATTTGGGTTGTTAGCCTTTTTCCTGCATGGGTTGGGCCCGGAAGCTCATCCGAAGACATGAATGCCAAAACATTATTTGTGTAATTTGGATCAATAGATAATCCTCTTAAAAATATGAAAAAAGATACATTTTATGAGACAAAATCACCATGATAAGGGATTGATAAACACTGTATGACTCATGTGGGTTCTTCCACCTGTCTAGAAGGGTATAAAGCTGGGGTTTTCTGTCAAGGAGGATTCCTAGTCAATTCCTTAAAAATGAAAAATCTGATGAATCTTGCATTTCTCTTCATTCATGTATAAAACTAGGTTTTTCTTTCACGGAGGATTCCCAAACAATTTCTTAAGAATGAACAATCTAATGAATCTTGCATTTATCTTCATTCATTAAAAGGACAGAGCATCGGGAGTAACCTAGTAAATATCAATACTAATATTCACATTGACATGATTAGTAAAGCAGAATGTGTGACAACAGAAGCCCAACTGGAGAAAGAAAACAACTATTTTGATGTTAAGACATCATATTTTTCCTTTTTCTCATTGAATCTTTTGTAATCATAAAATAAATTATATACCATCTAATGCCTTAATTTTCTCTATTTTATTATCCTAGTATTATAGTTTATATTATATCATTTATCTTTTCGTATGTGCAGTAATCCTTGAATGAGCTTTAAAGTGTAAGATTGAACTTGGTTAATAGAATATTAGATTCTTAGAGAAAAGACTTTCTACTTCCATTGTAGTTACATTGGCCTTGATTTAGAGGACGTGAAACCTGAGAATTCAACATATTTGCTTTAGAATAATCGAAACTCTAATTCAAAATTTTGTTTGTATGTTTCTCGATTTCTCCTGGGTGGCTCTCTAATCACTGACAATAGAGAACAAGGGCATACAAAAGACCTTATAATATATGTTCTCCAAGAACATTGTTCTTGGATTTATGTAGCCAGATGTTTGATGCATATGATTGGTCTTGGATACACTTTTTTTGGTCAAAATAACATTACCTATACTAAGAATTATTTCACTTTTCTCAAATAAGTTTCTAAGCTATGTACAAAACTTGAAAATTCTCAATCTCTCTCTTTCATATGCAGGGCATGATTAGTTTCACCAGATTCTAATGGGGACTACTTTATAACTTTATTGCATCGTCATATAAATTTCTGACCAATTCGGGGACTATAATTGCTAGGTACTCTTCCCCATCCCATCTGCTTGTGGAAACTAAGGCTCTGGGAAGGAAGATGATGCATTCTATTCTTACTTGCGAGCTTCTTGTCCCAGGAGGGGTTTGTTGTGGTTCCCAACATCAATGAGTTCAATGGGACAACATTGTTGTGCTTAAGTATTAATATTTAAAAAGAAAGCCACTATTGCCTTGTACTTGTTTTATTATAGATGTATGTAAGTCCTCCATAAATTACATGAGTTCAGTTACAACTCATGCTTGCTTGTACTACTGGCATTTGCAGAGTATTTAAGATGTGTACTACTGAATTATTCCTAATTCTGCATAGTACCAAATTAGAATTTGAACCTGAACTTTGTATCTATGCTGAAAATTAGCAAAAAGACACAGATTGTACATGTATCCTGTTAAGTTTTTCTTTTTTTTCTTTAACTTTCGCCCCTCGTGATTGAGCATGCTATTCTAGGGGAAAATTCATCTTCCTATGAAAGGGAGTTTCACTTTCTAACACTTGTAAGAGAGATTCTTTAACTTATATGACAGATTGACTAACACATGTAACTCTTTTGAGAAAGATTCCCTTACACTTATGAATTTTTTTATTGGGCTTACAACTGCTAGGTAAGGTGCATTCCCTTTAGACAGATTCTTTATACAAGTGACACATTATTATTTTCATAAGGGATTTTTAATTTGGTGCTTTCTTTGGCATAGGTTGGGCACTCCACTAGGTGAGGTTACCTGGGATATGAACTACTCCATTTGAGTCTATTATTATCTAGTTATATACCTCTTCCTATTATTTCTCTATAAATGAGAGGGGACTTTTGTAGGGTGAGTATGTAATTTCCCAAACTATATTTGTGCAGTAATCTTCACAATTACTATCGAGGAACTTTTTACAAAAATGACATTGCCAATGATTTTTTGTTAATTATTAATGTGAGGAAATTTCATCAATCATATTTCACACAATTTAACATGAAACCCTCATTTGACAGTAAATACAAGTAACAAATCAGCCTTGTTATATTAACATGAATCTTAACATACATGAGAACGTGTTAAGAGAATGACACAAATGGCTAACAATGACCTCTCAAATGAGTTTGTTGATGCCCAATGAGAAACATGGCTAGCTTCTTCTTCAAGACTAGTTAGGGAGTAATCTTTCACCACCAAAGGATAGGTATTTTAATCAACTGTGGTGAGTGATTTCTCCACCGAAGAAGATCATGCTTTGGGTTATAAAACCTTAATCAAGCTCCAAGAGCTAAATTAAACAATCCATGAGATATCTAGACATGCCTAAAGAATGATCTTGAGCTCCCTTTATAATCTTTGACCACCCCAATACCATGCACACATATTCCTTGGATACCAATACCATGGTCAAGTATTCCATCGGTGCCAATACCATGGGTACCAATACAATGGGAAAGTAATCCATGGGCACCAATACCACGGGAAACTGAATACATAATAACGTGACTTAAGTTCCCCCTTGTTCTTGTGACCATATTTTAATCAAATTAAATCATTCATTTCCCCTGTAGTGGTTACTCGGAAAAGGAACATGGTAGTCTTCCCTCCTCGAGATTGTTTATCCTCAAGAAATTCCATAACCTTCATATCAATACCCAGGTACCAAATGTGCCACTATGCTACTCCATACCACTATACTATTCGACCATCAATAAATCCCTTGATACTTGTTCCAAATATACTATTATCATTGGGCCACAAGTGGATCCACTATAGTGTGAACCATCCCTCAATATCACCATCCATTGTACTTATTGCCTCCATGATATGGAACATGTTAATGGTACATAATTTATTTTTAGGAAATTTGTTTTATAGTTGCTTCACTAAGCTTCCATGTTGTGGGAAACTTACATATGTTGTCAAGGTCACCTAGGACTTTCTCCTGGCGTCATCTACAATTACTTGGGGGTTTCAAACCTAAGTCTCTACATTAATACAAGCTCTATCACCTCGTTTCTTACTGCTATACCACACAACCACAGATAGTAAGAAGAATGATATACCTCAACATTCTTTTTCCTGCATTCTAATTCACTATTATGACACTATTAAAAAATATTTACTGTTGATTTGTGTAGCTTGGGAGGTACTCCCACAAACATAGGGTACTGGGTTTGGAAGGAATTGATCCACAAAAGGGCTTTGTGGGCAATGTATCCAAGTAGTGGGTTTTTTGCCTAAATTTGTGGACATGAAACCAAGTGAAGAAATAATTTTTTATTCATTGTTTGCATGAGGGCACCCTTAATGGAGCAAGGGGGACCTAAGACAACCATGGAGTGTCATGATCAAAAGAAAGAAATATATTTTCTAATGTTAGTTGGGGTTTCATGAAGCAAACTCAAGTCGGCTTGGGTTTATGTTTTAACCTATGGGGGCTAATGTGCACCCTCATAGAACACTATAAGAAGGAAGAGATGAAGCTCATTTGTACATACGTCACAAGAACACTTCATCATAAGGAGACTTCTTTAGTAACACATTCAGACACCACTCCATCTTGAGGTTACTCTTGTAAATTTAAATAGTGAACTCAATAGTGAACAAGTGAATGTTAGAAAAAAGGGAGAATGGTTAGATAGAAACAATATAGTTGAATTTTTTGGCAGGACTGAAGCAAACTCTTGTGGTTAAATCATCTCAACATCTTTGAGGGAGTAGTAGACAAGAAATCCACTTTGAATTTCAATAAATTAATGACCCTCAAATGTACAAGGAGTATGTAACGACCCTAAAATGTACCAACAATGTTGTCTCTTTCCAATTAAACAATGCCTTCCTCCATCTAAGATAGCAACAACTTCTTCAAATTATGGCCTCAAAGCATCCTCTATGACCTTGTAAAAAAAATCGATTTTATTTTTCTTTCATCAAATGTACCATGCAGTGTTGACTCCTCTCTCCACTTACCCTTTTCCAACCCTTTCAACCACCATGCTTTAAGAAATATGCTAAACCATGAAGTAAAATTTAAAGCTACACCTAAAGCATTGCCACAATGTTATCTCTTCGTATGCCACTAAATTCGACTGCTTTATATTTTGGAAGCAATTTTCACATTATTTTTTTATTTTTACCTTGTGACATCTTACATAATTTACGTAACTCATGATTTTTCTGGAGTATCCATAATTTTGTATGAAAACTAATTATGGGTACTCCAGAAAAATCATGAGTTACATAAATTATTGAAATTATTGAGTGTCATTTTTAGCTTCCCACTCTTATTGAAATTCAAAATGGATTTCTTGTCTACTACTCTATCAAAGACGCTGAGATGATTTAACCACAATATTTTGCTTCAGTCCTGCCAGAAAATTCAACTATATTGTTTTTATCTGACCATTCTCCCTTTTTTCTAACATTCACTTGTTCACTGTTGAGTTCACTATTTAACTTTACAAGAGTAAGCTCAAGCTGAAGTGGTGTCTGAATGTGGACTTGGACATAAGGCAGTAACTCATTTTTCAATGGTCAAACTAAATTTCTACCAAAATATGTCCAAGACAGGGCCATTCACCATAATTCTAGACCCTCATTTTTAACCTGCTTTACTTTTCCATTAACTTATTTATCATAATAGTTGTAGGTGTTATAAATGGGAGAACCACTGAAACACACCACATAATATTTGAGACTGCTTTTCTTGAGAAAAGTGCATAGATCTCATTCTACAATAGGGTTGTCATGGTATCTTCCCTCTAGATCTACAATACCCTCTCCAAATGTACCAGCAATGCTATCTCTTTCCAATTATATGTTGCCTTCTCCATCTAAGATAGCAACAACTTCTTCAAATTATGGCCTCAAAGCTTCCTCTCTGAGCTTGTAAAAAAAATGTTTTTTTCTTTCTTTCATCAAATGTACCATGTAGTGTTGACTCCTCTCTCCACTTACCCTTTTCCAGCGCTTTCAACCACCATGCTTTAAGAAATATGCTAAACCATTAAGTAAACTTTAAATCTACACCTAAAGCATTGCAACAATGTTATATCTTCTTATGCCACTCAATTCGACTGCTTTAAATTTTGGAAGCAATTTTCATACTATTTTTTTATTTTGACCTTATGACATCTTACATAATTTATGTAACTCATGATTTTTCTGGAGTATCCATAATTGTGTATGAAAACTAATTATGGGTACTCCAAAAAATCATGAGTTACATAAATTATTGATATTATTGAGTGTCATTTTTAGCTCCCCACTCTTATTGAAATTCAAAATGGATTTCTTGTCTACTACTCCCTCAAAGATGCCGAGATGATTTAACCACAAGAGTTTTATCCAGTCCTTCCAGAAAATTCAACTATATTGTTTCTATTTGACCATTTTCCCTTTTTCTAACATTCGCTTGTTCACTGCTGAGTTCACTATTTAACTTTACAAGAGAAACCTCAAGCTGGAGTGGTGTTTGAATGTAGACCTGGACATAAGGAAGTGACTCATTTTTCAATGATCAAATTGAATTTCTACCAAAAGATGTCGAGGACATGTCCATTCACCATAATTCTCAACCCTCATTTTTAGACTGCTTTATTTTTCCATGAACTTCTTTATCATAATAGTTGTAGGTGTTATAAATGGGAGAACCAATGAAACACACCACATATTATTTGAGACTATTTGGCTTGAGAAAAGCATCTAGATCTCATTCTACATCAGGGTTGCCATGGTATCTTCCCTCTGGATATGCAGTACCCTCTCCAAATGTACCAACAGTGATGTCTCTTTCAAATTATATGTTTCTTTCTCCATCTATGATAGCAACAATTTCTTCAAATTATGGCCTCAAAGCTTCCTCCATGAGCTTGTAAAAAGTATTGATTTTTTTTTCATCAAATTTACCATGAAATGTTGACTCCTCTCTCCACTTACCATTTTCCAGCCCTTTCAACCACCATGCTTTAAGAAATATGATAAACCATGAATTAAACTTTAAAGCTACACCTAAAGAATTTCCACAATGTTCTCTCTTCTTATGCCACTAAATTCGACTGCTTTATATTTTGGAAGAAGTTTTCATATTATTTTTTTTATTTTGAACTTGTGACATCTTACATAATTTATGTAACTCATGATTTTTCTAGAGTACCCATAATTGTGTATGAAAAATAATTATGGGTACTCCAGAAAAACCATGAGTTACATAAATTATTGAAATTATTGAGTGTCATTTTTAGCTCCCCACTTTTATTGAAATTCAAAATGGATTTCTTATCTACTACTCCCTCAGAGATGTTGATATGATTTAACCACAAGAGTTTGCTTCAGTCCTGCTAGAAAATTCAACTATATTGTTTCTATCTGACCATTCTCCCTTTTTTCTAACATTCACTTGTTCACTACTGAGTTCATTATTTAACTTTACAAGAGTAACATCAAGTTGGAGTGGTGTCTAACTTTGGACCTATACACAAATCAATGACTCATTTTTCAGTGATCAAATTGAATTTCTACCAAAAGATGTCTAGGATAGGGCCATTCACCATAATTCTCGATCCTCATTTTTAGCTTGCTTTATTTTTCCATGAACTTATTTATCATAATAGTTGTAGGTGTTATAAATGGGAGAACCACTGGAACAGGCCACATATTATTTGAAAATGTTTTGCTTGAGAAAAGTGTCTAGATCTCATTCTACATCAGGGATGTCATGGTATCTTCCCTCTAGATCTACACTACCCTCTCCAAATGTACCAGCAATGTTGTCTCTTGCCAATTATATGTTGCCTTCTCCATCTAAGATAGCAACAACTTCTTCAAATTATGGCCTCAAAGCTTCCTTTGTGAGCTTGTAAAAAAAATGATTTTTTTTTCATCAAATGTGCCATGTAGTGTTGACTCATCTCTCCACTTACCCTTTTCCAACCCTTTCAACCACCATACTTTAATAAATATGCTAAACCATGAAGTAAACTTTAAATCTACACCTAAAGAATTGCCACAATGTTCTCTCTTCTTATGCAACTGAATTCGGCTGCTTTTTATTTTGGAAGCAATTTTCATATTATTATTTTTATTTGGACCTTGTGATATCTTACATATTTTATGTAACTCATGGTTTTTCTGGAGTACCCTTAATTGTGTATGACAGTTAATGGCTATTATATACTAATATATTGGACTTACGTTATTCCCAAATTCAATGTGATAGGTTTGGAAATATGATTGCATGTTTCTGATATTCCTCCGTAAACGTTTTGTCTCTGCATTTGCCACCTTCAAAATTAGAGTTCCATGATCCACATCAACAAGATTGGTTTAGAAAGGAAGCTGCAAAGGTACTTTATGATACATATTATACATATGGGTAGATGTTTTCTAATTAATTTATATGCCTATCATACCTATGGCATAGGACCCCCAGATCCAAATTAATGTGCATTTTGATGAAAATGTACAGGTTGTAGATAAAGTAGAATTATTGTTTAGAGATGTTTTTAATTTGATTTATTAGATAGGAGAGAAAATCGCCACATATGGATCCTTTTATTCTGGTATTAAGGTTACACAATCAAGGATGTAAATTGCAGATCTTGAAGGAATGTTGCATAAAGAGATAGTTGAATTTGAGGTGATATTATAGATGCATATAAAGGATGTTTAGTATACTTTAGGTTTTCCAACATGATATTATGTTAGAATAATCTTTCTACTTAATGAATATTTCCATATTTTTTTTAGAATTTGCTCATTTGGAAATAACTTCTTCATAGAGTAATTCATTCTTTTAACGCAATTTGTCAAATTCAAACAGGGTTTGTTGCAAGAGGTCATCATTAGTGATGGGCAAGTTGGAAGACCTGTTGCTGATATTTCAAATATAAATAGTGTAAGGTGTCTTCTTCTTTATGAATCCTATGAATGAGATCATCATCTTTTCCATTATTCATAGCTGTGTCATATTTACTCACTGTTTTTACTTTTTGGTATGCAAATCAGCCTTTTGAATGTAGTTTGTTATGTTGTCAGAACATATTTACATCATTCACAAGGTGAGAAATCAATCTTTAGTGTAATTGTAGATTTTAGGTTTTATTCTAATAGGTTATTTATAGGCTATAATTGTCTTCAAATATTCACTTTTAATTGATCATTCAACCAGATATATTGAGTATCTTATACATATCTATTTGTGATTTAATATCAGCTCTTTTGCTTTATTAGAATTAAGTCCATTTTGTAGTGGCAAATAATTGAACACATTTTTTTTTTCCAATGTTTTGCAGTCTTAAAGTGAACTAATTAATGTGTTATTGTTTGGTTTCCACTATTGAAAAGAGATACTCTTACTGTGATAAGTTTCAATCTTTTTATTTGTTGGTTGCTGTCATGTTTTGAGTGCAGACTTGTGAAATTCCAAATCGCATGTCGCTTTATGTGAAGGGGATATATATATAGATATATATATATATATATATATATATATATATATATATATATATATATATATATATATATATATATATATATATATATATATATATATATATATATATATATATATATATATATATATTATTATTATTCCACATGGTTCCTTGGAGATCCATGTTACATTTGCACAGAGGTTTAGATATCATTAAGATATCTAAATTTTCTAATTTTAATTATAATATTTATGTGATAAAGGAAAGACAAAGGTCCCAATCATAAAAAATCAGCCAACAACAATAACATTGAGATTTTTCTTTCATTCAACCTGTAACATATTGCATATATCTTCATCTATGCTCTTCTTCTATATGCTATCCACTGATGGCATTTCCTTTGCAATATTTGGTGCATTTGAAAGTTATAGGTCATTTGTAGGCTATAAATGTCTTCAAAAGTTTCAATTATAATTGAGTATTCAACTGAACATATTGAGTCTCTTATATGTATCTATTTTTCCCTCCACACACTTTTCATAACTTCCATAACCATTAGGTAGGGACCTGCAGCTTCAATGATGTTTTTCCTGTTTAGTAAAATATTATTAAGACTTTAATTTATTGAAAGTTGTAGAATTTACAATCTATAAAGTTTCAAGGTATAATTTTTAGAAGTATAATTATTTAAAGGGTTCTAGCTCAATGGAAGAGCACCTGCTTTACTAGCAAGAGTTTGGTGGTTTGATTCCATCGTGCCCTAATATTCATATGGAATGGCGATGATTAGTTTTTTGTGACAGAGGCTCTTTTGACTATCCCCAATTAGCTTATGGTGACATTTTTTGACCCTCACCAAAATATTAAATGGTGACGGCCAATGAATATATATACGCATCAATAGTGATGACCATGAAAGGTCTGTCACCATAATTTTTTGTTATTGATATGAAATGGTTAGGTTCATTTTTTGTCATTATAGTCATTATTCATGATGGACCTTGAAGTCACCAATGAGATTATCATAACATTTTTTGACCCTCACCAAATATGAAATGGTGACGGTCAACGAACGTGGCCACAAATATGCACCAATAGTTATAGTCAGGAAAGGTCCATCACAATAAATCGTTGTTATTCATATGAAATGGTGATGGTCACTATTCGTCATTATAATCAATATTCGTGACAAACCTTACATGTCACCAAAATACATACTTTCAGCGACGCCACCTTTGGTGACGTTCAATTTTTTTATGTCAAGGCTATTGTCCATCACCATTACTCATATGAAATGGTGACGGTCACTATCTGTCATTATAAATCATTATTGGTGACGAAACTTGAGTGTCACCACAACACCTATACTTTCAGTGAAGCCACCTTTGGTGACGTTCAGTTTTTAGTGACGAAGGCTCTTTTGACCGTCACCAATGAGCTTGTGGTGACATTTTTCGCCCCTCACCAATGTCCTTTTTTCTTGTAGTATCGGAAGTAGTAAAATAGTTAGATTAAATAGTTGTATGTCAAAAAATATTACATTGTCTGTGATCATAGGTTTCAAACACCTTATGATCTAAAAGATATTGATACAAAAAAAAATTCCAATCTAGATTGACCATCAATTGTCCATGATGATGATCATGATAGAAAACTATGGCACGTACCACCCTAGGCAGAAATCTCTTGAATGGGCCTGGTACACCAATTACATGTCTCTGAAGCTTGAGAGGTATATCATCTATCCCTATCTCTGGAACATCAATAGTCAACCTCTTTAGGTTGTCCTCCAGCTCTGCAAGGATCTCTACCACATCATTATGTGGTGGGCTTGCTATAGGTTGTGCTTCTCACCTATCAAAGTGATGAAGTGATGTTGGTCATGTTGGAACAACTTCTGCACTTAAAATTTTTATCAGTATTGGACGACAGAAAATAAAACAAAAATTAGATAACATAAAAAAATTCAAAATGATTTGCTTACTTGATGCATCCCACTGTGCCCCTGGTGGAATTGTTGTTTCAGGGTCACATCTAAAATACATCCCTGCATAGGGAAAATCTTAAATCATGAAGAGCTAGTTCCTAAGCCATATAAAGAACTAAGGATTAAAGTGAATCACTCCACCACCAATGCCACCATGGCGGGCCATCAATTCTACCCAACACAACATACGTGGTTCCCTAGGTCCTGTAGGATCCACCAGAGACTGTTGAGGTACTAGGAGTGGGATCCTCTCCAAAGCGAAAGACACAAGAATGGCTCTGTAGCCGAAGTTTTTCAACTTCCCATTCTTAGCTCTCATAAGTTGGCCCTTCATGTTAGGCAACACTCCTTCACTCCAGTTGAAAATTTTTCCCCTCGAACATTCAACTACAATCTGCATTTGTGCTTTGGTAGCCACATGTGGAGTTGCACTCCCACACAACCTGGTAACAATGAATGCAATGATCCTAAGGTCTAGTCGCACAATAGTTTTTATATCAATGCGACCATCTTTCAACTCTGAATCTCGGCTACAATATTGAGCCATGTAAGAAGTAATGGGAAGACCACGTAGTCTTGTCCCAAACAAGGAAATATCCCTCCCTCTATAGGGTAATCTAATGAGGAAATAGATATCCTTTGGTTCAATCACAAGCCTATGGTATCCAATGATGAAAAATTGATCTCAAACATCCCAATAATTCACTAGCCAGGTCATCATCTCAACCTGTGCTTTCATACCTTAAATTTCCCAGAACTTATACAGACTACAACTTATCAATGTTTGAATTGTTGCCAGATCATCTATGGCTTCAATGTCTACAATTTCATGCTCTCTTTCTTGCCATTCCAACATAATTAACAACCTAGAAACCATCAACTTAATCCTTAGAAATCAATTGCGAGAATTTTGAGCCATTTTTGTGGAGAGAAACATGATTTTCAAAACCCCACAGCACTTGCGCAGGCTTTTTGTGTACATAGTGTGTTTTTTCACACGAGCTAAAAATAAAACCCGTGGCAGCCCGATGATTTTTCTATTAAAAAATCATCGAGGTGCATGGTTTTCTCCACCAAAACCTGTGCACCCCAGAGGGCGAATTTTAAAACCTTGTTTCCCCTTTAAAAAATTCCATAAAAACTTAAAATAAAAAAGTAAAAGGATGAAAACAAAGCTAATGATCATGTGGAATACTTAGCATGGATGGTTCTCGAAATGGTTGGTCAGTTATCCCAATATCAGCTCCGGAAGATTTAGGGAAAAAACTCTTTCTACTCTGGTCCGAAAACTAAAAGGTGAAAATGAATTTTTTAAACTTATTTTTGTAGTTTTAAATGAATAAAATAAAATAATTTTATTTATTTTTACTTTAGAAGTCAAATAAAAATGTTTTTCCTATTTTGAGAGCAAATGTTCGTAATTTTTTGAGTTTTTGTGCAGGAAACAGGTTATTTTTGGAAAGAATCATTTTGACATTGAGTAGACTTTTATCACTTTTTTGGGCTCTATAAAAATACAAAAAAGTGAAACCCTTGAACCCTCTTTTAAGTCCTTTTTAGACTCTCTAAACATGAAAATATTGTTAAGTATTAGACTATTCGAACTTGTTAAAGTAAATGAAAAGTCATCCATTCAGTATAAGTTTATCCCTTTTCTAGATTGAATTGTACTATTTACAAAAAAGGTATACGTTGACTAAGCATGGTCAATAGAGTTCTCTCTTGCATTATTTTATCAATTTTCGGGCTTGAGGGACAAAATTTACGATAAAGAACACTATGGAGTTTACGTTTTTCTTCTGACTCCCTAAAACTGAAAAACACCAATTTAATCCTATGTTGAACTTATTAAAATTAAACAGTACACGACCTGTTGATCACAATAGGACTGAACCACTCCTTCTTAGGGTTCGTTTTTAATACTAAGATGGACTCATCCGAAGGATGAGCTTACGCAACAAGAAAATGTTATCCTCCTCAAGCTTGACAAAAATAAAGAGGTACTTGCCAATAATAGTGGGGGGGGGAAGTGAGAAAAAGAATCCATTCATTGTCCTTGTTTTAGAAAGCAGCATGTCGCCCTTAAACACGACACTT
Organism: Pinus albicaulis; assembly: GCA_034641835.2. Classification (NCBI taxonomy): domain Eukaryota; kingdom Viridiplantae; phylum Streptophyta; class Pinopsida; order Pinales; family Pinaceae; genus Pinus; species Pinus albicaulis. The sequence goes on along the minus strand of CM076583.1, from coordinate 1,313,438,941 downwards.
TGTCACACTTGTACCTAGGTTGTGGAATGCTTTTTCTTACAATTAATCAAACCAAATTAAAATTCTTTAGCCAGTTTCTGGGTATTATCTATGAGTCAAATGTTTCCAAGCCATTTACAGTGTCGTTATGTGTTTAAGAGAAAGTTCAATTTACCATTCATTGAAAACATTTGTCTTTATTTGCGTTGACCATCCCTGAGTCAGTCCTTGCATAGCATTTCTTAAAAAATTTATCTAATGGTTTCATGTTATAGGATTTCCTGCGACGAATCACTTTCTATCGACATCGAATCATTATTTAGAACGTTGATTTAGAATCCTATGAGTACCATGGAATCTGTATGCCCTAATGGCAGGTTTCTTACCTTTGACGATAGGTTCGATCGAATGGTTCTATGAGTGTTCGACTGCAAATCATTCATTCACACTTCATAGATTGTGTCGAATTACTTTGAGATCCATTGTCCCTATTGGTGTTTTCTCTCACTCTTGTTAACGGTTCTCATCATTGACCGGTAATAAAGTGGTTTCTACCATGTTCGACTTCGACACAATCAATCGCATGGATAGATTCTTACTAGCTCAAGAAGCAGAAATCAAGACCCTGGATCTAGTTTCCACCATCCAGGCTACGAGGAGTTATGTATCCATAATATAGTAGACTTCTTATGACAGATGGTTGCGCCCATACTGTGTCTACTTTTTGGTGTAATACTGAAATCATTTTTGTACTAGAAAACTTAGTTTTTCTCTGAGTATGGGAATGCCTACCTCAGCGATGATACATATTTGCATTGAATTTTTTTATAGGTTTTCGATCGGTGTATCCAATCTAATCCTTGGAATGATAAAATGCTTCACTCTTCAAAAAAACTTTCTTAGACTTCACAATTTATGGGGTAATATATTACACGTTATTTTTACACCATGAAATTTGACTGTAAGTATGGATCTATCACCATCCATATCATGTTCCCTTAGAGGTCAAAAACACTCATGTTCCTAAATAAAGTCTTGGAAATTGGATAAAATCTCATAAAACCCTTAAACTCTTACCTGCGTGGTTTTTATATTCTTTTCCTATGCATGCATTGATGCTTCTTCCATTAGCCACAATGATCACCGCTCTGTTCACCACTAAAACCTGCACACCCCCGTGAAAATAAAGTAAAAATGAAAAGTAACTTCTAGAAGCCTAGTTGGTCGAATATTATCCCAAATGAATGTAGAAATTATAAAAACATATGTATATCAATGAATTCAATCTGATCAAGCAATGTACTAAAGCTAGATACCGAATCCTTCTACAAATCAATTGCAGAAAATAAACACGATCGCCAATCACAACAAGTGTAGAAAGAAACAAATCAAAACACAACACATATATTTTCTCGGGGAAAGAACCCCTCTATCTTATATTGTATATTCACCGTGTAATCATGAAACAATTACAATGCACTCTTCTCACAAGAGTCTCCCGCACTCTCACAACTATCTCACATTGACCTAGACAAAATCGACCAACACGTAGCCAATTCTCATCATCTAATCAACCTGCCTTGCTTACGCAATTCATGTGGAATGCAATCCCTATTATTTAGGAATTTCAGCCTTCCTTGACTGTGAAAGGATCGTGGGGAATCGAATGGACATCTGGTTGCATGCGGGAAACCTACTAATCACAAAAATGATATTAAAAATCCCTTTAACCTTTGTCTCAAATGGATATCCACTGGAACTGACATGCATGTAGCTATTAATAGTAAATCATCAGTTGCATGGCAGATCACTGATTGTGAATTAAATATGATTTAATTCACTTGATCTCTCACCAGTGCAACAAACAGTTACAATTAGTCCAACTGACTTTAACTCACCTAACTAAGTTAACTAATTACTCATGCATTAAACTAATGCACCAACGACAATTCGACCTCCATAAATAATAGAATCACTTTGCATGCCTCACCAACCACCCTTAACTCAAAATACATGAGCTAACTGAGTTCATCACAATCAATTAACTATTACAAGTGATTATGATATAAGATTACATTTTATTGCCCAATTTAATTAAGGGAAAATTAAATTAGACACTGCACCAATTTATTAAATTAAATTTTCCATCACACTAATTTCTTGCTAGGACCTGTGGTCCCACATTAGTGTGTGTGCTAAAATTTCTTGTTGACCTTCAACACTCCCTTTCAACAAGAAATGGATTATTTTCCAACCTGATCCTGCCTCTATGGTATTCGAATTTTCTCCTGGCGAGTGCCTTCGTTAGAATATATGCATCCTAATCTTCCATGGGAATGTACTAAAGTAACATAATGTGCCTCTGAACACAATATCTGAGATGGTGGTACCGAATGTCTATGTTCTTGGACCTATCATGGAATACCAAATTAACTGAGAGTTTAATGCAACTATGGTTATCAAAATGTGTCACTTTCGGATCCATCTCAGAACCAAACAAACCAACCAGGATCTTTCTCATCCAGATGGCCTCACATGCAACCTGAATTGCTGCAATTTACTCTGCCTAGGCTAAACTGAGTATCACATATTGCTTCTTTCTACTGTACCATAAAACTATTTTCAATCCTATGTTGAAGATCCCTCCTGATGTGCTCTTTTTTTCTGATGGAATGCCTGCCCAATCTGCATCTGTGAAGCCTTGAAACTTCACTCCCTCTGTCCATCTGTACCATAATCCATACTCTGTAGTGCCCCTGAGATATCTCAAGACATGCTTCCTCGCCTTACAAAAGAGCTTAGTTGGCTTAACCATATCTTGACTCATCTGGTTAACTGCATAGCAGATGTCTGGTCTGGTGTTCACCAAGTACATCAGTGAACCCACTAGATGCCTATAAACAGTAGCGTCCACTACTTATCCTAAAGTAGCATCCTCTTTCCTCCAAATTCCTGGAAGAGGAGTATTCATGGGTTTACAGCTCTCCATGTCAAACTTACCCAGAATCTCTTTGGCATACTTGCCTTGAGAAATAAATAGTTCGCCATCTCGCTGCCATATTTCCAAACCAAGGAAATAGTGAAGGAGTCCCATATCCTTAATTTCGAACTCCCTTTCAATATCCTCCTTGGAAGAAATTGTCAGTTTCTCATCACCAGTTAAAATTAGATCATAAACATAAATTATTATATTAAAGAGCTTACCATCAATCACAATCTTGTACAGGTTTTCATTAGATTTACTTTTGGTGAATCCCAACCCGGTGAAATCGCTGTCAATCTGAGTGTACCAAGCATGAGGTGCTTACCTCATCCCATACAGTGCTCCCTTAAGTCTGCACACATGTGAATCATTGTCAAATATCTCAAAACCTTTTGCCTACTCTATGTACACTTCTTGCTCAATAAATCCATTGATAAACACAATTTTCACATCCATCTGATGAATGTGCCACCCCATATGCATTGAGAGTGCAAGGATATATCTAATGGAAGAGTATCTCACAACCGGTGTGAAAGCCTCCTCATAATCAATCGCCTCACCTTGTGAGAATCCCTAGGCCACAAATATGGCCTTGTACTTCTCCACACTCCCATATGCAACCTAATTCACCTTATAGATCCATCTAGATCCAATGACTGATTTAATGACTGGTCTTGGGACAACTTCCCACACACTGTGCTTGACGATGGAGTCATACTCCTCTACCATAACGTCAACCCAAACTAGTTGTTGCACTGATTCCTCAAAGGAAGATGGTTCTGTCATAATACACTTTCTCATAAGAGCCATGTATCCAGTAAACTTTTCTGAAGACTGTCTTTGTCTGCGTAGTGAAGTAGGTGCTCCTACATGCTCTTCTACATCAAGTCTTAATTTATCAGCTTTTGTGGTGTGCCTTCTTCCATTCCTGGTGGATGTCTCTGCATGAGTGTTTCCTGCCACTCCATGATCCTCTGCATGTTGTTTCTCCACATCTTGAGGTTCATTCTTTGGAACCAAGAGTTCCTCATCTTCATGCAAATCCAGCTCCATTTCAAGGGACAATCGCATGGCTTTCTACTCATCAAATTTTACATCTCGTCTCACAACGGTCATCTTGTTGTTTGAAAAATACACCCAATAGTTGTGGGGAGTATCAGTGTACCCCAAAAATATCCCAATCTTAGTTTTTGGTTCGAGCTTCTTCCTAACGTCTTTGGTCACATGCACATAAACAGATGAGCCAGAAATTTTAAAATATGAAACATCTAGTTTCTTACCAAAAAAATCCTCCTATGGTGTACTCATGCCAAGTATCCGATGAGGACTACTGTTTTGCACAAATACCACTGTGTTGCATGCCTCCACCTATAGATGCAATGGTAGGCTCTCATCATGCAACATCGCTCGTGCTGCACCCAAAATTTTTATGTTCTTTCTTTCTGCGACCCCATTTTGTTGTGGGTTATGAGGCGCAATAAACTCTCTCTGAATTCCTTCTTTGCTACATAATTTCTTGAATTCATTGGAGATATAATCACCACCATTGTCGCTCCTAAGACCCTTCACATGCTTCCCCATGTCTTTCTCCACCAGTGCTTTGAACTCAATAAATTTTGAGAACATCTGATCTTTGTTTTGCATGAAGTAGATCCAACACTTTCTAGAAAAATCATCAACAAAGATTACATAGTACATATGATTTTTTTTTGAAGTAGTAGATAATGGTCCACACAAGTTTGAGTGAAATCTCTCAAGGATTTCCAAAGCTCGATTCTCCTTCTCGTGAAAGGTGGCCTTTGCATACTTCCCCATAGTACATTCCTTGCATCCTTGGCCAAAGCCTCACTAGTTGTAGATCCTAAAGCCTTCTTGTTCTTCTTCCTTTGTGGAAAATTAATGGCATAATGTCCATGCTCGTGACAGTGAAAACACTTCACTCTGGACATGTTGTGCTTCTTGCCATATTTTCCGGACTCATATTTGGAATGTAATTTCTTTCCTTTCCGCTTCTTCGTCTTGGCAGCCAAAGCACAATTTTCTTCATCATTTTTCTTAGATGAAGATCCATCCTTGGTATTCTGCCTGAATTATTCTTGCACCAAATACGACCAAAGTCGTTCCCAATCTGGCAACTTCTGTTAGATGATCCAAATATAATAATGTAAAGTTAGGATAAAAATATTTATTAAATTATAATATTTAATAAATATTAGAGACACTTAGAAATAGAATATTGTTAGCAAATATAGGACTCTAGAATTGAGTCATATATTAGGCTCTAAAATAGGAATAAAGTTAGTAGATTGAATAGAATATCATTTATTGTAAATGGACACGTGTTATTTTTTCAACTGATCCATAACTAAATTAAGTTAGGACATATAGCTTATAAATAGGTTAGTCTCCTAATTGCAAATTTAGTAGAAGTTTACATTTGTAAACTCCTGCAACTTTTTATGTAATTTATTTACCATTATTAATAAAATTACGTGTGTGAGGACACTTCTGCCATTAATGTGGTATCAGAGCCACCGGTAATGCAGATGACGTGAAGGTGAAGATTTCAACTTTGCAGACTTTTGGAAAATTCTGCTAAAGGATGAATTGGTGTGCAATCTTGTCAATGCTTTAAGGAAAATAAATTTATTGGTTATAATATGAAAATCAATTTTTTTATTTAAGATTCAGTTTGTTTTTAAAATTCAATTTTCTGCGAGCTTCTTGTCGAGATATTCCTATAGTTTTTCTTCTCATTGAATAAGATTTTTTGTGAAAAGAGCCCCCAGCCACTTGCAGATATTTCCAGGCGAATCAAATTCTAAGCTTAAGCTTGTTAAAAGCATTACTGTCAGCACTGAAGCTAACTAACGCAAATACTTCATGTGGATGAACCAAAATAGAGATTTATTTTAAAGTGGTGTAGAACAGAGCTTTCATGCTCGTTGAGAGTATTGTCGATTGCATGAAGCAAATTGAACCATCGTGTACATGTAGCACTCAACCATCGAAGGGATGTAAGCAAACAAGAGCGTAGAGGCCATACTCATGACCATTGTAGAAATCAACTGTTTTCAAGACCGATCACCGGACAGAGGCGTGAATGAAATCCGTAATGGTTTGGAGGCAGAATGAAATATGTAATGTTTTGTAGTAGCAGAGTTAAAGACATGGTATTTACATTTTTAAATGCTAATGCCATATAAGCGATAGACCCAGCATTGTAGGAGCCGAGATACAAGTAGAACGCTACCACCGTGAAGTTATGGGTAGTGTTTGGAACGTTATGGGTGTATGATGATCAACGCATTGTTTAAATAGATGTATTTTGCATTATTCGAATATTTGAAATAGATTTCCATCGATGATCTTGAGTGGAGGCATCAACCAGAAGTCAAGAATTTAGATCCCAACCTATACATCTTACAATCTCCACATTTTGCACTGGGTTTGAGAATCAGAATTTGTGCATTTATTTAATAAATGTATGAAACTGTATGAACCAGTGTAGAGGGTATAACTCAATTCTTGTGGAGAGTTGTTTTTCTTTCTAGATTAAGAAGCATTGGGTCGATTGAAGTGTATGTAATTGATGAAATTTTGAAGAAGAAATTGTTGAATTTCCAGCTAGTAGAAAATCAATTACATTTTTATGAAGGACATAAGCTCACTCTTTAAAGAGTGATTTGGGAAAGATAAGGAGTGAAATTTTTTTAATTGGAGTTATAAGGGAGAAAACTGAAATTTTGTCATTTTTTTTTGGAGAAACATGGAGTGATATTGTAACTCAAAGTAATTTTGTACTTTGAGGGGGGGTAGATTTTTTAAAGGCATTGTCAAATTTTGCAAAGATTTCATTGTAAACACTCAATGAGAAATTGACTAGAGCCAAGTGCAAAGCTCAATCATTTTTCTCCTTTTTCAAAGACTATACGAGGGTCAAGGCCAAGCCCCGATAGATCATTTTTTTTTCTTTGTGTGGTGTGTGTCGTTTTTGCATGGCGTGTTTTGTGTGACGATTTGCTCAATTTTTTGTGCTTGATTCTTTTGGTGCACTACTTCAACACTACAATTCGAAGTTAATTAATCTGTTCTTTGAATCTGATAAGCTAGAGGGAGTGAAATCTTATAAGACATGGAAACGTCTAACTAAAAGCACTCTCATATATAATGAATTGTGGCATGAAATTTGTGATGGAAAAATTAAGCCAAATATACCAACAGATGTAGCTTCACTTGCAAAATTGGAAGTAAAAGATGGCAAAGCATTAGCTCTTATAAAAGCTTCAGTTAATAATGAAATGTACATACATATTGAAAATTCCTCAGATGCATGGATTGCTTTACGTATATTCAAATATCTCTTTGATATACAACCTGAATCAAAGAAGGTTGATCTTCAATTAAAATTTATTCAATAGAAATTAACTGAAGGTGGTGATGTCCTTGAGAAGATTTCACGACTTAAAAATATCAAGCAAGAAATAATAAATGTTGGCTTTCAAGCTGTTGATGAAAGCTTCTTGACCACGATTCTAATTGTTGGATTGCCATCATCATATACACATTTTTTGGAAACTTTGCAAGTCACTGGAAATTTAAAGAAGATAAAGTTTGATGAATTAAGTGACATGTTAGCTCAACATGATAAAAATTTTGGGAAGAAGAAACAGAATGGAGAAGAAGTCTTCTTCACCGAAGCCAGCTCAAGTACCTCCTCAGCTGATAGTTCAAGAAACCGAGGAAGAGGAAATTTCAATCAAAATCAAGCAGCCTAAGGTCGTGGACGCAGTAAAAGCAGAGGAAACAATTTCAACAGAGGCTACAATTCAGGAAGGAGAAATTTTCAAGGAAGAGGAAACAATCAAAACAAAGGATATCATCAAGGTAGAGGACAAAGTCCAGGCAGAGGAAAAACTCAAAATAGAGGCCACAGAAAAGGCCGAGGACAGTATCAAGGCATAGGACAGTCTCAAGGCAGAGGCAACGATTTCAGTTAAATTGTTTGTAGGAGATGTAACAAAGTTGGCCATTATGTGGCAAATTGTAGAAATTCTATTGAGAAGATTCCCAAGTTTCATCCAAACTCTACACAGTTTTCAAATGATGAAGATGATCCTGATAGTTCCGAATATGTTTTCACCAACACAGAAGTAACAACTTTACAGGTTTCAAGCTTTTTCAGAATTGATTATGAAGATGCATGGATTCTGGATACAGGCACAACTCAACACATGACATTTCGATGTGACTTATTTTGGTGTTTCAAAAAATTGCATCTGAATTCAATCTATCTTGCTGATAAAACAAAACATACTCCTTCAGGCCAAGGCGTAGTTAAAGTTTTTTTACCAGGCATTGGAGAAAGAATGATTTCAAATGTATGGTATGTCCTAACATTCAAGCAAAATTTGTTATCTTTAGTCATGATTCGACAAGCAGGACATATGGTAATTATGGAAGATGGCTTAGTTAAAATCAACTCAGTCAAACAAAACATGAATACCGTGATGAAAGGTTATGAAGATGGAAAACTGTTAAGAATGTAAGGGACAGTTATTCCAAGAAACTCTGACTTTGCAGGAGAAGCAAGTACAGATATTTCAGCGATCAGATTGTGGCATGTAAGATATGGCCATCTCAACTTTGACAGTCTCTCTCAGTTACAAAAACAGGGAATGGTTAAAGGACTTCCAACCTTCAAAAGGGAAAATGCAAATTGTGAATCTTGCATTTTTGGAAAACAACATCGAGAGACTTTTCCTACAAGTTCATGGCGCACAAATAGGCATTTTCAGTTGGTTCACAGTGATATTTTTGGACCATTTCCAACTTCGCTCGAAAGTTGCAGATATTTCTTACTCTTTGTTGATGATTTCAGCAGGATGACTTGGGTTTATTTCTTGAAGCAAAAGTCAGAAGCATTTGAAAAGTTCAAAACTTTTTGTCAGCTTATTGAAAATGAAGTAAAGGAGAAGATTGGAACTCTCAGAAGCGACAATGGCGAATAATTCACTTCAAATGAATTCAAAAAGTATTGCATGGATAATGCCATAAAATGACATCTTACCAATGTCTACACTCCACAGCAAAATGGACTAGTAGAATGAATGAATTGTACCTTGTTAGGAATGGCGCGATCTTTGTTAACTTTCAAAAAGTGAAGTCCTTTATATTGGGCCGAAGAAATTCATACCGCTGTCTACTTGAGGAACAAATCTCCCACTGCTTCTTTAGGTAGAATAACACCTTATGAAGCATGGTTTGGCTTCAAACCTCGGGTAAAACATCTCAGAATTTTTGGATCAATCTGTTATGCCTTAGTTCCGAAGGAAAAACGAACTAAGCTTGATGCACAAAGCTTGAAGTGCACAATGATTGGGTATTCTGATGAGAAGAAAGGGTACCGAATTTTGTCGAATGAGAAATTTATTGTAAGCAGAGATGTGATTTTTGATGAAAATTAGAGTAAGAGTGTTGAAGAAGTTTAAAGTCTTCTTCAAAAGTTAGAAAAAAAAAGTGATAAAAGAAACATAAATTTACAAATTCAACCAAATTCACAAAATTGGTATGAAATTGAGTTTCCTTCATCTGAAAATGATTCATCCAGTCCGTCTTCTTCGTCAGTGCCATCTGGGTTTTCTATCAGTTCATCCAACTCTCCTAGCAGCAATAGTTCTTCTGAAAATGACTCTTCGCCCCCAGAACCTGCGGTTGATCAACAAACATCAATTTATATCAACCCTCTTTACAATGATGGTGATTTTTCACAATCCAAAACCAGTAAAAATCAATTGCCAAAATGGGCAGTTCAACTTTTGAAATATGTAAGGCCTAATGAACAGAATAAAACAGGAACAAGGGGATCACAAAGAAACTAAGGAGCCTTAATAGCAAATGATTTTACCGAAACTTCTACATACCAAGAGGCAGTAAAACATAAAGAATGGCAACAGGCTATGGTTGATGAATATCAGGTAGTTCAAGGCAATAACACTTGGAAACTTGTTGCTTTTCCTCAACATGTTAAACCCATCGAATGCAGATGGGTTTACCAAATTAAGTACAAGAAAAATAGTTAAATTGACAAGTATAAAGCAAGACTTGTTGCTAAAGGTTTCGCGCAACAGGAAGAGATAGATTATGAGGAAACATTTGCTCCTACAGCTAAATGGAACACAATCTGAATCACACTTGCCTTAGCAGCTCAACAAGGATGGAAAGTTCATCAAATGGATGTAAAAAGCGCTTTTCTCAACGGTGATTTACAGGAAGAAGTGTACATGACACAACCATCAGTTTTTGAAATTAAAGGACAGGAACATAAAGTCTGCAAACTGATAAAGGCTTTATATGGGTTAAAACAAGCTCCTCGAGCTTGGTATGCCAAAATGGATGAATACCTTTGGAAAGTTGGTTTTCAACGAAGTGAATCTGATGATACCTTTCTTGTACGTCAACAAGGTAAAAATCTGGTGATTTTGGTTATATATGTTGATGATTTGATTATCACTAGAAATTATGATGATCATATTGCATAGGTGAAAAAAGAGTTACATGCAGGTTTTAAGATGACATATTTGGGACTACTTCATTACTATCTTGGAGTTGAAGTATTCCAACGTCCACATCATATTTTCATTTCTCAGAGTAAGTATGCAGCATAAATTCTTCAGCGATTTGGAATGCAAGATTGCAAGCCTGTTCTCACCCCTATGGAACAAAACTTGAAACTTTCAAAATTGGAAGGGGGGGAAATGGTGGATAGCACTACTTATAGAAAATTGATTGGTAGCTTGATTTATCTGACAAATACTCGACCAAATATTTCTTATGCCGTCAGTATTCTTTCCCGCTTTATGCAAGAACCACGTGACAACCACTGGAATGCAGCTAAAAGATTTCTTCGTTATATCCAAGGAACAAAAGATTTTGGTCTTCTTTACAAAAATAATAAAAATCTTGTACTTGGTTATTTTTCAAATTCCGACTTTTTTGGCAGTATTGATGATAGTGCATAAACCCCAGGTTATATAATGAACATGGGGTCAGCTGCGGTTCCCTAGAGTTGCAAGAAGCAATCTACAGTGGCCACTTCTTCAGCAGAAGCAGAGTACATTTCAGCATGGGAAGCAGCATGTGAGATTGTTTGGTTGCGTAGAGTTTTACAGGACTTGGGAATTCCTCTAGCAGAAGCTACTTCATTATTCATCGACAACTAGTCACCAATAAAGCTTGCCAAGAATCTAGTTTTTCATTCTAAGACAACGCATGTGGACACCAAGTATCATCATATCAGATCACTCATTGCAAAGGATGTCATCAAGCCGATTTATTGTCCTTCAGAAGATCAAACCTCTGATAACTTCACCAAACCTCTTGGAAGAATAAAATTTACTAAGTTCAGAGATGAACTTGGTATATGTTTTAATGTATCTTTGGATCATAGGGGGAAATGTTAGATTATCCAAACATAATAATGTAAAGTTAGGATAAAAATATTTATTAAATTAGAATATTTAATAAATATTATAGACACTTAGAAATAGAATATTGTTAGCAAAGATAGGACTCTAGAATTGAGTCATATCTTAGGCTCTAAAATAGGAATAAAATTAGTAGATTGAATAGAAGATCATTTATTGTAAATGGACACTTGTTATTTTTTCAACTGATCCATAACTAAATTAAGCTAGGACATATATCTTATAAATAGGTTAGTCTCCTAATTGAAAATTTAGTAGAAGTTTACGTTTGTAAACTCCTACAACTTTTTATGTAATTTCTTTTCCATTATTAATAAAATTACGTGTCTAAGGACACTTCTGCCATTAACTTCTCCCTCCCATTGACAGAGTCCTGATAACTATGCCAACTCTTAGGAAGTCCTAGAAGAGCTAGACTCACCAAGTCATCATCTGCGACAATAATTCTGACGCTCCCAAGCTCATCCCGACATTGGACAAACTTTGTTAAATATTTCATAATGGTGTCGCCTTTCTCCATTTTGATTTTCCCGAGCTTGTCCTTCAGTGCCAATTTTCTATGCTCACTGTTGCTCTGAAACGTATATGTCAAAGCTTTCCACATTACATATGGTGTCACTTTTCCATAGAGACTTGACACAAAGTTGTATCGTTCTCCTTCTAGTAAGATCCTCCTCACCTTTGCAACCTTATTTTTCCAAGCATCAAGATTTGTGGCATATGCTAGAACGGGTTTGGGAATGTCATTATCAATTAATTCTTTCAACCCATTGTCCTCTAGTACTACCTCCATCCTATCTTTCCATGCAATATAATTGGAACTACCCTCGACTGCATACTCTAATCTCAAGCCATTGAAAGCCATCTCGATCTTGATTCACCTGTCGCACCTAGAATAATTTTTCAAATTCGAATTCTATTCAGTCACAAACTCATCTTCTCCTCCACTATAGTGATTTCCTGTGCTCTGATTCCATGTACAAACTATACAAACATATGTATATCAATGGAATCAACCTAATCAAGCAATGTAGTAAAGCTAGATACTGAATCCTTCTACAAATCAATTGCGAAAAATAAACACAATCACCAATCACAACAAGTGAAAAAAGAAACAAATCAAAACACAACATAGATATTTTCCTGGGGAAAGCTTACTGCTCAAAACCCCTCTATCTTCTATTGTATATTCACCGTGGAATCATGAAACAATTACAATGCACTCTTCTCACAAGAGTCTTCTGCACTCTCACAACTGTCTCAAATTGACCCAGAAAAAATCAACTAAAACTTACCCAATTTAGCCTTCCTTGACTACACAAGGATCATGGGTAATCCAATAGATGCCTGGCTGCATGCGAGCAACTTACTAATCACACAATTGATAGTTAAAATCCCTTTAACCTTTGTCTCAACCGGGTATCCACTAGAAGTGAAATGCCTGCATCTATTAATAGTAAATCATTAGTTGCATGGAAGATCACTAATTTTGAATTAAATATGATTTAATTCACTTTATCTCTCACTAGTGCAACAAACAGTTAAAACTAGTCCAACTAAATTTAACTCACCTAACTAAGTTAACTGATTACTCATGCATTAAACTAATGCACCAAGTGCAATTCAAACTCCATAACTAATAGAATCACTCTGCATGCCTCGCCAACCACCCTCGACTTGAAATACATGAGCTAACTGATTTGATCACACTCAGTTAACTATTACAAGTGATTATGAGATAAGATTACATTTTATTGTATAATATAATTAAGGGAAAATTAAATTACACACTGCAAAAATTTATTAAATTAAATTGGCCATAACACTAATGTATCGCTAGGACCTATGGTCCCACACTAGTGTGTGTACTACAATTTCTTGTTGACCTTCAACACTGAAAGCCTCTAGAGTCGTGCCAATTCAAGCTTTATCCCTCTACTTATGGAGCTTATCCCTTGGCCCGAGGAACTAAAATCACTTCATGGGAGGAACCCATCCCTCTCTTAATAAATCTTAAACTACCTCAATCTCTCTATAAATTGAGCTCAAGTTTCAGGTTGAAGGGTAGATACCAATGTGAATAGATACTGACTTGTATAAATTATAAGCTGGAGAGAGTTCATAAAGTTCATAGTTTCTGTGCTAGTAAGTTATTGTTGACACATTGAATATTACAACTTTGTGCCCATGACTTCATGTTGGTTGTTCTAGAGAGGAAGTCTTATCATACTTAAGGAAAATGATTTCTCAGACACATGGGAAAAATCTGTACAACATCAAGGCATATGGTAGTAATTTTTCTCTTTCTAATTTATGATAATACATATGGATCTCTTTTTCTCATTGTCTTGTTTTTGAATGCATGGGAATGATGTAAATACTTAGATTCCTTGATTACTAAGATGGATTAGTATTTATTATGATTACATACTGCATATTCTTTGATCTTTTATGTTTTTTGTGTTTGCGGGTTATTCTTAGCATGAAGGAATTGATTTGGAGTGAAAGGAAAAAGACTACATCGAACATCTCGATTGAAAGGTAGGAGCATGTCCTCTTATTTTCATGATTGTAATAATCTAAAGTATAGGAAAATTAGAGAAAGAGATATTCAATGGATCTTTGTTTCTAGTTACTCATTGGAGTACTAGGGATATCTCTCTTATCTGCAAGAGGGATTAATCCTGGTCATAATCCTCCCAAGGAAAAGGCTAGAAAACCATATTTCTAGCTAATTTTTAGGTTTAAAAAACTTCAGTAATATTTAGGGAACAATATTAATAAAAAATAGAGTTTCTAAGAATTAATTTGATTATCTTAAATTTAAATTAAAAATATTAAAAACCCTAAAAAAATCCAATTTTTCTAATATAGCATAGCCTCAAAATAGAATGATGGATCTTAAGTTTGAACTCCCATCTCCAATTTCCCAACTCCATACATGGCTACCAACATCTCCACCTCCATACATGACCACAACATCTTAACGTTTCTCAACCCAAAGATTTAAGTGAAAGAAAAACATTTTTCAAAGTTTTAATACAAGATATTTAAGTTTAAATATTAACTCAAATAATGTCAAAGATGTTAAATCTTCTGTACACTAAAATGGCTAGAGATACATTGTGCATAAGTATATATATGTAAAGTGTCTCCATTAAAGTTAAAGTTACTACTCCTTTTATAGTGTGGGTTGCCACATAAAACTATAGTCAACCGCTCTCTTTGTGTAAATAAGGAACATGTATGTTGTTTGTGAAGAAAATTGTTTACTTTCCTTATCTATGAATTCTTATATAAAGAAATTTATTTAAATACTTTGCTAATCACATCCTCAAAGAAATATGCTAGGAATCCATTGAAGTTGGTCAGCTTAGCCATTTTGTATTATTGGGACTACATGTTGGTTACCTTAGTTTTTAAATTATTCCAATGCTAAACTATGAAAAATGTTATATATATTTTGTTTAGTACTTATGCCAAAGATTTAACATAACGATGAATAAAATTTGGGCAAGAAAATATGGATGGGAATTTATTATCATATTTAGAGAGTTAATGGGAGAAACACTAATTCACAAATATTGTGGTGATTTATGAATGGTTGGTCATTTATAAACAGTTGGTCATATTTTATTGATAGAACTTGTGTTGATCCTATTGAGATTCAACAAGAAAATTTCAACACCCATGCCTAGTGCATTAAGCACCTACACTAGGGTGGGGCCCACAATTTTATTTTTGGGTGCATGTCTATTTTAGTTATCCCTTAATTAAGATGGACATGAAACTGTAATCTATTCTCAATGATAACTTGAAATAGTTAATTGAGTGTGATAAAATCAATTAGCCAATGGATTTCGAGTTAGAGGTAGTTGGTGAGGCATGCAGAGTAATTCTAGTTGTAACAGAGTTCGAAGTGCAATGGTGCATTAGTTAATGCAGGTTATAATCAGTTTAACTTAGTTAAGTGAGTTAAACTTAGTTTTTCTAGTTGTAACTGAAGATACACTAGTGAGAGATCAAGTGAATTAAATATTAATTAATTCACAATCAGTGATATCACATGCAACTGAGAATTTACTATTATTAGTTGCATGCATGTCAGATCCAGTGGAGACCCAGTTGAGATCTAGGTGAAAGGGAAGTTGATTATCAGTTGTAGGATTATTGGGTGTTGCACACATGAAACCAATCACCATTGGAGTGCCCATTATAATTGCATAGTCAAGGAAGGCCATAATTCCTATCTTTTAGGGATTTCATTCATTAGGTAGTTTGCAAGCAAGGTAGGCTCTGGAGGCGGTAAATTGGCTAAGTATTGGTTATTTTTGAATGACAGTGTGAGACAAATAGTTGAGTACTAGAGGGCTCTTGTGAGAAGAGTTTTTTATGTAATTTTTTCATGATCCATGTTGAATATATAATAGAATATAGTGGGGTTTTGAGTAGCAAGCTTTCCCCGGGAAATTATCTGTGTTGTGTTTGATTTGATTCTTCTTTTCTTCATGTCATTAGCAATTGTGTTTTTAATTCTGCAAAATATTTTTAGAAGTGATTCAGTTTTTAACTTTACTACATTGTTAGATCGGGTCAATCCATGATATACATACATGTGGTATGATTTCTACATGGTATCGGAGCATAGGAAATAACAATTGTGAAGGAGGGTCTAAGTTTGTGACTGGATAGAATTCGAATTTGTAGAAAGACTTTCTTGGTTCTACAGTTGATTCAAGATCGAATGGGTATTTGCATTGGTAAATGCTAATGTCGTATAAGTGATAGAACCAACGCTGTAGGAGCCGAGATACAAGTATAATGCTACCACCGTGAAGGTATGGGAAACGTTTGGAAAGCTATGGGTGTATGATGATCAACGCATTGTTTAAACAAATGTATTTTGCATGATTCGAATATTTGAAATAGATTTCCATCGATGTTGTTGAGTGGAGGCATCAACCAGAAGTCAAGAATTTAGATCCCAGCCTATACATCTTACAATCTCCACATTTTGCACTGGGTTTGAGAATCAGAATTTGCGCATTTATTTAATAAATGTATGAAACTGTATGAACCAGTGTAGAGGGTATAAATCCATTTCTGTGGAGAGTTGTTTTGTTTTCCAGATTAATAAGCATTGGGTGGATTGAAGTGTATGTAATTGATAAAATTTTGAAGAAGAACATGTTGAATTGCCAGCTAGTAAAAAATCAATTACATTTTTATGAAGGACATAAGCTCACTATTTAAAGAGTGATTTGGGAAAGATAAGGAGTGAATTTTTTTTTTTGTAATTAGAGTTATAAGGGAGAAAATTGAAATTTTGTCATTTTTTTGGAGAAACAAGGAGTGATATTGTAACTCAAAGTAATTTTTTTACTTTGAGGGGGGGTATATTTTTTAAAGGCATTGTCAAATTTTGCAAAGATTTCATTGCAAAACACTCAATGAGAAATTGACTAGAGCCAAGTGAAAAGCTCAGTCATTTTTCTCCTTTTTTTTGAACGACTATACGAGGGTCAAGGCCAAGCCCCGATAGATCGTTTTTTTGTGTGGCATGTGTCCTCTTTGCGTGGCGTGTTTCGTGTGATGAGTTGCTCAATTTTTTGTGCTTGATTCTTTTGGTGCACTGCTTCCACACTGCAATGTCGAAGTTAATTAATCTGTTCTCTGAATCTGATAAGCTAGAAGGAGTGAAATCTTATAAGACATGGAAACGTCTAATTGAAAGCACTCTCATATATAATGAATTGTGGCATGAAATTTGTGATGGCAACATTAAGCCAAATAAACCAACAGATGCAGCTTCACTTGCAAAATGGGAAGTAAAAAATGGCAAAGCATTAGCTCTTATAAAAGCTTCAGTTAATAATGAAATGTACATACATATTGAAAATTCCTCAGATGCATGGAATGCTTTACGTACATTCAAAGATCTCTTTGATACACAACCTGAATCAAAGAAGTTTGATCTTCAATTATAATTGCTTCAACAGAAATTAACTAAAGGTGGTGATGTCCTTGAGTATATTTCACGACTTAAAAATATCAAGCAAGAAATCATAAATGCTGGTTTTTAAGCTGTTGATGAAAGCTTCTTGACCACAATTCTAATTGCTGGATTTCCATAATCATATACACATTTTTTGGAAACTTTGCAAGTCACTGGAAAGTTAGAGAAGATAAAGTTTGATGAATTAAGTGACATGTTAGCTCAACATGATAAAACCTTTGGGAAGAAGAACCAGAATGAGGAAGAAGTCTTCTTCACTGAAGCCGGCTCAAGTACCTCCTCAGCTGATAGTTCAAGAAACCGAGGAAGAGGAAATTTCAATCAAAATCAAGCAGCCCAAGGTCATGGAAGCAGTTAAAGCAGAGGAAACAGTTTCAACAGAGGCTACAATTCAGGAAGGAGCAATTTTCAAGGAAGAGGCAACAATCAAAACAAAGGATATCATCAAGGTAGAGGAAAAAGTCCAGGCAGAGGACAAAATCAAAACAAAGGCCAAAGAAAAGGCCGAGGACAGTATCAAGGTAGAGGATAGTCTCAAGGCAGAGGCAACGATTTCAGTCAAATTGTTTGCAGGAGATGTAACAAAGTTGGCCATTATGCGGCAGATTGTAGAAATTCTATTGAGAAGATTCCCAAGTTTCATCCAAACTCTACATAGTTTGCAAATGATGAAGATGATCCTGATAGTTCCGAATATGTCTTCACCAACACAAAAGTAACAACTTTACAGGTTTCAAGCTTTTTCAAAATTGATTATGAAGATGCATGGATTCTGGATACAGGCGCAACTCAACACATGAAATTTTGATGTGACTTCTTTTGGAGTTTCAACAAATTTCGTCTAAATTCAATCTATCTTGCTGATAAAACAAAACATACTCCTTCAGGAAAAGGCGTAGTTAAATTTTTTTTACCAGGCATTGGAGAAAGAATGATTTCAAATGTATGGTATGTCCCAACATTCAAGCAAAATTTGTTATATTTAGTCACGATTCGACAAGTAGGACATATGGTAAATATGGAAGATGGCTTAGTTAAAATCAACTCAGTTAAAAAAAACATGAAAACCGTGATGACAGGTTATGAAGATGGAAAACTGTTAAGAATGAAAGGGACAGTTATTCCAAGAAACTATGCCAAGTCAACTCTGCAAAAGTCAATGCTGTCCTGAAAAGTCAACGCAGGGGCAGCAAGCTAAATTAATCAGCAATGACAAAAGCACACGACAACGGCCTCGATTTTTATTGCCGATGATGCAACCTTCACATATACACCCTTCCACCAAATTTCAGCTTGTTTGGACCAAGCGTTGACCAAAGTCAACGCTGGTCAAAGTTTCTGCGAAACCCTAGCAGCAGCAAATCCGTACTTCAGCTTAGCCGTACAGTTTTTTTCTCTTCGTCCTTCACACGTGTGGCTGAAACTCGTCCTTCTTGGTAGCTCATACTCTAAGATGAGAGGAATATGTGAGTTGTGATGATGATGAAAATCTCTCCAACTTTTCCTGTATATATATCCATCATGAAGGTGTGTGACACATCTGTTGGGCATGCGAGCCTACATTACAAAACTGGCCGACCTTGCACATATAATTTATTAAAAATAATAAATTCAAAATATAAGTTCTGCTCATCGGATTAAGACATATTTTATATGGATTTTACATCTCTCAGAAAGAGGAATCCAACAAAAAATATTAGCTTCTTAATCTGAGCATCAGAACATGGAGTTTGGACCTAGTTGTCCAAATTTAACACTCCCTCTCAACTAGGGAGAACTCCATCTATTAGTGCAATCAACATCGTGCGTCATCACGCCGAAACTTGCTTTGCTGGCTTCTTTATTTCAGAACAGAAGTGGGTCAGTCACA
This sequence comes from Pinus albicaulis, assembly GCA_034641835.2. Classification (NCBI taxonomy): domain Eukaryota; kingdom Viridiplantae; phylum Streptophyta; class Pinopsida; order Pinales; family Pinaceae; genus Pinus; species Pinus albicaulis. The sequence goes on along the minus strand of CM076583.1, from coordinate 1,313,419,607 downwards.
AAGACATCATCCCCCGACTGACATAGTCAGTCCAGAGGTCCCAGACCTCACAAATCTTGATCCCATATCAAGTGGTTGGACCGTGCCATCCTAGATAGAGAGTACGGCAATCTCTGATGCGTCCATCAGTCTTTGCTAATAGTCTCTAACTTTTCCACACCTCATTGGCCAAATGAGAGGTACTTCCCATGAGCACTGAACTCAATGGGTAGGATGCATACGGGGCACAGAAAATGAGAGGTGAACCAACTCAAAATCACAACAGTGGGGTCCAAGCACACCACCAAGGTTGGCAAGCCTAGCCTTGTGGTTGCCCATAGCTCGAAGAAGCTCTCCCCAAAGCCCCCGAGACTCCGGAGCTCATCGTCCGCAGGACCCGCTCATAGGGTCTTTCCACGAGCACCACCAAGACTCTCACGGAAGGTTAGGAACGGCCTTCCCCGGGGCTCAAGTGAGAATATCCCGCGACACACTCATCGATTCCTATATGATCGAGCCTTACGGCTCGCCTCGTTGTACATATCACGGATAAAGTGGTACAGTATCCATTATGCTTGGATCGGTGCGTGGAACACGGGATTCTCGGTCATGCGAATCCTCTGATTATCCACGAGTATCACGGTGGTATCTAGCACATGTCCAAACAGCTCACTAAAGAGCTTCCGCAACCAAACTGCTTCACAACAGGCCATACTTGCTGCAATGTATCCGGCCTCAGCGGTGCTCAAAGCCACCGACTTCTGCTTCCTGCTCATCCATGAGATCGAAGCAGAACCAAGATTGAAGCAGCATCCCGATGTGCTCTTACGATCCACCACACTGCCAGCCCAATCGGCATCGGTATATCCACGGAGTGTCACACTCCCGGCAGTGTATCTCAGCCCATGGTTTATCGTGCCCCGAAGATATCTCAGAAGATTCTTGGCACCAACCCAGTGAAAGTGATGAGGCTCAACCATCGGTTGACTCAAAGTGTTCACTGCAAAACATATATCCGGTCGGGTGTTCACTAAGAACATCAAAGCTCCTATGAGTTGACGATACTCAGTAGGATTGGCCAAGATAGGCCCAGCAGCGCTGCCACTCAACTTCTTAAAGTTGAGTTCCATCAGTGTCGACACGGACTTACAGTCCACCATCCCAAATCTTTCCAGAAGCTTTACAATATATTTTCCTTGAGAAAGGAAAATCTCTCCAGGTCTCTGCCAGACCTCCAGGCCTAGGAAATAGTGCATCAGTCCTAGGTCTTTCATCTCGAATTCAGCAGCAAGCTCCCTCTTACATTGATGAATGAGAGGGTCATCACCAGTTAGGAAGAGGTCATCCACATACAGCACTAGAATGAGAGGCTTCTCTTTCACAACCTTGAAGTATAGGTTCGGATCAGCATTGCTTCGAGTGAAGCCCAGCTTCATCAAGTAACTATCCATCCTCTCGTACCAAGCTCTGGGTGCTTGCTTTAACCCATAGAGGGCTTTCTTCAACCTGCGGACATAAGTGTCTCGATCTTGAACTTCAAATCCCAGAGGTTGTTCTACATACACCTCTTCCTTTATTGCACCATGCAGAAAAGCGGTCTTGACATCCATCTGATGAAGACTCCATCCTTGTGTAGCAGCGAGGGCTATGATTGATCGGATGGTGGAATATCGTGCCACAGGTGCAAATATATCGTCATAGTCAATTCCTTCCTTTTGAGAGAAGCCACGGGCAACAAACCTTGCCTTAAACTTTTCAGCACTCCCATCAGATCCATGTTTGATTTTGTAGAGCCATTTAGCGGTGACAACAGAGTTGTCCTTCGGTCTCGGGACCACATCCCAGACATCATTCTTCATAATAGACTCATATTCTTCATGCATAGCATCCTTCCAAACTTGATGCTTGATGGCTTCCTCAAAAGATCCAGGTTCAGATTGTACAATAGTACTCATGGCAGCTAGATACCCTTGGTATCTATACGACTTCTTGCTTTCTCGGAATGTCCCCCTTGGGGCAGCATGACCCTCAGCATCTTCGAGGGTGTCCCTGAGCCATGATGGTCTCTTTCCTAGTGAAGGGGGTGGATCAATAGGGTCCATTGGCCCTTCAATATCAGGCATAGTCTCATCCTGGGGTTCTTCCAGATTTCCAGGTCTGTCTTCATGATTTTCTTCAGATCTAGGAAGATCTACTACTTTCTTCAGGGAAGCATCTTCGTCAAAACTTAAAAGTGACATCATGGCTTATCTCTACTTCCCTTTGACCAGGTACATAGACTCTATATGCCTTAGAAGTCTCACTATAGCCCACAAACATTCCTTTCTTCCCAGTAGCATCCAGCTTACTTCTCTTTTCTTTCGGCACATGAAAATAGACGGGACATCCAAAAATTCTAAAATGTGAGACATCAGGTTTCTTACCAGAGAAAACCTCTTCGGGAGTTTTGGAGTCCAAAGCGGAATGAGGGCATCGGTTTTGAATGTACACAACAATATTTGCAGCTTCTCCCCACAGAAACTTTGGTAGACCCTGGTCACAAAGCATGGCACGGGCAGCTTCCACAATAGTCCTATTCTTGCGTTCAGCAACACCATTCTGCTCAGGAGTATATGCAGTGGTAGTCTCCCTCTTAATGCCAGCTTCTCTGAAAAAGTCTTTGAACTCATTTGACTCATATTCAGTGCCATTGTCAGTCCTCAAAATCTTGATCTTCTTTCCGGTCATATTTTCCACCAAGGCTTTGAAGGTACGGAACCACATGAAAGCCTCATCCTTCTTCTTCAAGAAGTATATCCAGGTTTTGCGAGAGAAGTCATCAATAAATGTCATATAGTAAGAACATCCCCCCAGGGATGTTACAGGCAACATACCAGAAAGATCAGAATGAACCAGTTGCAATATCTCAGATGTCTTTGTGACACTTGAGGGGAAAGGTCCCCTTGTATGTTTTCCTTCAGCATAGCCCTTACATACACCTTCATGATTATTTCCAAAATCGAGCATCCCTGTCACCACCTTCCTTGCTTCGGGAAGGGCTTTGTAATGAAGGTGTCCAAATCTTCGGTGCCATAGTTCGGTTTGTCGGATAGTATCACAAGTCATAGCTCTCAACGGACTCCCTCCAACCTGATAGAGTGTACCAACCCTAAAACCAATTGAGACAGCTTCCTTGAAGCTCTTCTTCCACATGAGCACCTTTCCATTAGAGAAAGTAACATTGAATCCTTTGTCTTCCATGGCAGATACAGACACAAGGTTTTTCTTCAATTTGGGTACATAGAGTACATCTTGCAAACGAAGGACTTGTCCTTGGGACAAGTGGAGGGTCACAGTCCCGGTCCCTTTCACAGGATAAGTGGCATTATCCCCAAGGATAATTTCTAGATTAGTATCCCTTTCAACCATGTCAAAAAGTGCTTCCTTGAATCCGGTGATGTGTCTTGAGGCACCACTATCAATTAGCCAGACATCCATAGTGTCGGGCAGAGATGCAGCTGAGAGAGCAGATACCAGAATATACTCATTTCTTTTATCAACAACATTAGACTCCTCATACCTGGTATTTCTGGATCTTCTAATTTGAGATCTAATATCATCTTCCAGGGATGGAAGTCATCACTTCCAGTCAGCTTGTCATTCTCCTTGAATTCAAGACTAGTGGAACCCATTTCCTCCGATGATGATTGCTATAGATTGAGTTTGTCTTCACCTCAGCTCTGATACCATGTAAAGTTTTGTAGATGTTCTATGCTAGAAGCAATTTCACTTTTATTTCAGCAATCATACAAGTAGGTAAGCAAAATGCGGATAGAACATATAAGTAGATCTTACAGAAGACAAATCAGAAACAGGAAAAATGTGTTTATTCGTTTCGGCGGTCAACAGGATGCTTCAGCTTGGCTGAGAAGTCTCCTTTGCCCGGCCCGACCCGGCTGTCACCCTCTCAGTTCAGTACGCCAGATGAGTCAACCCAAGTCAACTGCTGCCAAAAGTCAACGTCAAGAAAAGTCAACGAGGGCAGCAAGCTAAAACGAACTAAAAGTCAGCAGCAATGAAGAAAACGATCGACCCTTTGACCAGTGATCGACCCTTTGACCTCGATTTTTGTGCCAGGTAGTACGGCCTTCATAAATCGAACCTTCCACAAGTTTTCAGCTTGTTTGGACCAAGCGTTGACCAAAGTCAACGCTGGTCAAAGTTTCTGCGAAACCCTAGCAGCAGCAAATCTGTACTTCAGCTTGGCCGTACAGTTTGTCCTCTTCGTCCTTCACACGTGTGGCTGAAACTCGTCCTTCTTGGTAGCTCGTACTCTAAGATGAGAGAGGAATATGTGAATTGTGATGATGATAATAATCTCTCCAACTTTTCCTGTATATATATCCATCATGAGGGTGTGTGACACATCTGTTGGGCATGCGAGCCTACATTACAAAACTGGCCGACCTTGCACACATAATTTATTAAAAATAATAAATTCAAAATATAAGTTCTGCTCATCGGATTAAGACATATTTTATATGGATTTTACACCTCTCAGAAAGAGGAATCCAACAAAAATATTAGCCTCTTAATCTGAGCATCTTAATATGGAGTTTGGACCTAGTTGTCCAAATTTAACACAAAGGCATAGTTAAAGTTTTTTTACCAGGCATTGGAGAAAGAATGATTTCAAATGTATGGTATGTCCCAACATTCAAGCAAAATTTGTTATCTTTAGTCACGATTCGACAAGCAGGACATATGGTGATTATGGAGAAGATGACTTAATTAAAATCAACTCGATCGACAAAACATGACATTGATGACGAGGTTATGAAGATGGAAAAGCTGTGGCAATGAAAGGATGAAAGGACGATTATTCAAGAAATTTTGACTTTGCGGTAATAATCTGAGATATTTCTGCATTCAGTTGTGGCATGTAAAGACAAGCTGTCTAAAGCGTCGACGATCTCATCGATTACAAAAACAAGGAATGGTTAAAGGACTTCCAACCTTCAAAAGGGAAAATGCAAAGTGTGAATCTTGCATTTTTGGAAAACAACATCAAGAAACTTTTCCTACAAGTTCATGGCACGCAAATAGGCATTTGCAGTTGGTTCACAGTGATATTTGTGGACCATTTCCAACTTCGCTCGGAAGTTGCAGATATTTCTTACTCTTTGTTGATGATTTTAGCAAGATGACTTGGGTTTATTTCTTGAAGCAAAAGTCAGAAGCATTTGAAAAGTTCAAAACTTTTCGTCAACTTATTGAACATGAAGTAAAGGAGAAGATTGGCACTCTTAGAACTGACAATGGCGGAGAATTCACTTCAAATGAATTCAAAAAGTATTGCATGGATAATGGCATAAAACGACATCTTACAAATGTCTACACTCCGCAGCAAAATGGAGTAGTAGAACGAATGAATCGTACCTTGTTAGGAATGGCGCGATCTATCTTAAATTTCAAAAAGTTAATTCCTTTATATTGGGCCAAAGCAATTCATACCGCTGTCTACTTGAGGAACAGATCTCCCACTGCTTCTTTAGACGGAATCACACCTTATGAAACATGGTTTGGCTTCAAACCTTGGGTAAAACATCTCAAAGTTTTCGGATCAGTCTGTTATGCCTTAGTTTCGAAGGAAAAACGAACTAAGCTTGATGCACGAAGCTTTAAGTGCACAATGATCGGGTATTCTGATGAGAAGAAAGGGTACCGACTTTTGTCAAATGGGAAATTTATTGTAAGTAGAGATGTGATTTTTGATGAAAATGAGAGTAAGAGTGCTGAAGAAGTTGAAAGTCTTCTTCAAAAGTTAGAAACAACAAGTGATAAAAGAAACGGAAATTTACAAAGTCAACCAAATTCACAAAATTGGTATGAACTTGAGTTTCCTTCATCTGAAAATGATTCATCCAGTTCGTCTTCATCATCAGTGCCATCTGGGTCTTCTAGCAGTTCATCCAACTCTCCTAGCAGCAGCAGTTCTTCTGACAATGACTCTCCACCCCCAGAACCTGCGGTTGATCAACAAAAATCAGTTTATATCAACCCTCTTTACAATGATGGTGATTTTTCACAATCCCAAACCAGTGAACATCAATTGCCAAAATGGGCAATTCAACTTTTGAAAGATGTAAGGCCTAATGAACAGAATAAAATAGGAACAAGGGGATCACAAAGAAACGAAGGAGCCTTGATAGCAAATGATTTTACTGAACCTTCTACATACTGAGAGGCAGTAAAACATAAAGAATGGCAACAAGCTATGGTTGATGAATATCAGGCAGTTCAAGACAATAACACTTGGAAACTTGTTGATTGTCCTCAGAATGTTAAACCCATCGGATGCAAATGGGTTTACCGAATTAAGTACAAGCAAAATGGTGAAATTGACAAGTATAAAGCAAGACTTGTTGCTAAAGGTTTTGCGTAGCAGGAAGGGATAGATTATGAGGAAACGTTTGCTCCTACAGCTAAATGGAACACAATCTGACTTACACTTGCTTTAGCAGCTCAACAAGGATGGAAAGTTCATCAAATGGATGTAAAAAGTGCTTTCCTCAACAGTGATTTATAGGAAGAAGTGTACATGACACAACCACCAGGTTTTGAAATTGAAGGAAAGGAACATAAAGTCTGCAAACTGATAAAGGCTTTATATGGGTTAAAACAAGCTCCCCGAGCTTGGTATGCCAAAATGGATGAATACCTTCGGAAAGTTGGTTTTCAACGAAGTGAATCTGATGATACCTTGTATGTACGTCAACAAGGTAAAAATCTGGTGATTTTTGTTATGTATGTTGATGATTTGATTATCACTAGCAACAATGATGATCATATTGCACATGTGAAAAATGAGTTACATGCAGGTTTTAAGATGACAGATTTGGGACTACTTCATTACTATCTTGGAGTTGAAGTATTCCAACGTCCACATCATATCTTCTTTCTTAGAGTAAGTATGCAGCAGAAATTCTTCAACGATTTGGAATGCAGGATTGCAAGCCTGTTCTTACCCCTATGGAACAAAACTTGAAACTTTCAAAATTTGAAGGGGGGGAAATGGTGGATAGCACTACTTATCGACAGTTGATTGGTAGCATGATTTATCTGACAACTACTCGACCAGATATTTCTTATGCCGTCAGTATTAATTCTCGCTTTATGCAGGAACCATGAGACAGTCACTGGAATGCAGCGAAAAGAGTTCTTCGTTATATCCAAGGAACAAAAGATTTTGGTCTTCTTTACAAAAAGACTAAAAACTTTGTACTTGGTAGATTTTCAGATGCCGACTTTGCCGACAGTATTGATGATAGGGCATCAACCTCAGGCTATTTAATGAACATGGGGTCAGCTGCAGTTTCCTAGAGTTGCAAGAAGCAAGCTACAATGGCCACTTCTTCAGCAGAAGCAGAGTACATTTCAGCATGGGAAGCAGCATGTAAGATTGTTTGGTTGCGTAGAGTTTTACAGGACTTGGGAATTCCTCCAACAGAAGCTACTTCGTTATTCATCAACAACCGGTCAGTAATAAAGCTTGCCAAGAATCCGGTTTTTCATTCAAAGACAAAGCATGTGGACACCAAGTATCACCATATCAGATCACTCATTGCAAAGGATTTCATCAAGCCGATTTATTGTCCTTCAAAAGATCAGACCTCCGATATCTTCACCAAACCTCTTGGCAGAATAAAATTTACTAAGTTCAGAGATGAGCTTGGTATATGTTGTAATGTATCTTTGGATCATAGGGGGGAATGTTAGATGATCCAAATATATTGATGTAAAGTTAGGATAAAATATTTACTAAATTAGAATATTTAATAAATATTAGAGAATAAAAATATTTATTAAATTATAATATTTAATAAATATTAAGAGGCACTTAGAAATAGAATATTGTTAGCAAAGATAGGACTCTAGAATTGAGTCATATCTTAGGCTCTAAAATAGGAATAAAGTTAGTAGATTGGATAGAAGATCATTTATTGTAAATGGACACTTGTTATTTTTTCAAGTGATCCATAACCAAATTAAGTTAGGACATATAGCTTATAAATAGGCTAGTCTCCTAATTGCAAATTTAGTAGAAATTTACGTTTGTAAACTCCTACAACTTTTTATGTAATTTCTTTTCCATTATTAATAAAATTACGTGTCTGAGGACACTTCTGCCATTAATCCACTAATGCAATGTGAAGTTGCTTGAAGACCTCCTTGATTTTTAACGCATATTTCTCTCACCTCTCCTCTTTCTAGGCTTAGCCTCCATATGTCATCTAGGGCATCACTTATCTCATGTTCTAGCCAACAAAAGACTTTGATCTCTTGTCTATTACTATGCTAGGGTTTCCTCTAGAGACCCTCCAAATTTCAAGAAATTCTGACGATGGAATCTCGAGATAAAGCAAGCCCTAGCTCAAGGATTGTTTCTTGCCCTAGGTTTCTCTTAGCTAGTTTGCTCATTTGTATCTTTGCATTCTATTCTAGGAATATTTGTCCTTTGATCCTCTTTTCTTCCACAATTAGATTTATCCCCTCTTTGACATAATCAATTCTACATCCTTGACCTAATTTTGGGTCCACTTGGTCTTGTGTTGTCCCACAACCTAATAACTCCAATTTCACAAATATCACATAAAGATCAATTCTCCGTAAGGATTTATAGGCCTAGGAATCATCTTTACAAGATACACCCCTGCATCCTAGCCTCGAGAATCCTCCTAGCCCTTCCTAGGTAGCCTATCACCTTTTTTTCCAAGCAAGAAAGCCATATAATTGAGTCTCTCTTGTGAACAGGCCTTGGGAATCACCCTCCATCCTTCCATTTACATATCCATTATTGTAATTCCCCTTATATCGGGTCTCCTCCCATCAGTGAAAGTCCGTAAAGAGCAAGGAGACTTAGCTAAGGTGACAATGGGCTATCGCTCCATTGTTTCCCTTGACCTAGTAGTTGCTCTATGGGATCCCCTCCTAGGATCCCTGCTAGTTTGAGCAGTACCAAGTCTTATTGTGGATTCTATTAGAGATCATTTAATTCCCTATATTGCAAAGCTTGACCATTAGGGGAATTTTGAGGTTTAAAATGGGCCTCCTCAGAAAAATGTACAACCAAAATCAACTTTATAAGAACCAATAGGATTCAAGATGATGATGTCAACCATGGGAGATGATTAACCATTTTTTAAGTAAAAGGGTAAAAAGATTAAAAAATAATAAAATAATAAAACTACTTTTTCAACTCGTATTTTCAACATATCTCCCAAAGTGTTTACTCAAATTTCGAGCGGGAGTACTCTTTGGATGCAAAATTTAATTCCTCATCCAGGAGTATCCATGTTGCATACTTTCGATGGACCCTACTACACAAAAAATGAGAAATACATGAAAAACGTGATTGCAATGACGTTTTTCGTGTATTTCTCATTTTTCGTGTAATAGGGTCCATCGAAAGTATGCAACATGGGTACTCCTTGGATGAAGAATTAAATTTTGCATCCAACGAATACTCCCACTCGAAATTTGAGTAAACATTTTGGGAGATAAGTTGAAAAATAGTTTTTTTTTTTTTTTTCTCTCTCTAAAATTTGATGATGTAATCAAATCTTATTTTATAATTTCCTTAGGAAGCCCATTTTAGACCTCAAAATTCCCCTAATGCACTTCCAAGAAGATGTATGATTCCCTAACCAAGCTATTTACAATCAACAACATTGGTCAAGTCATGAGTTTGAAGAATGAGCTTTGTGATATAATGGGGACAAGTGATGACATTGTGGCTTCATATTTTGTTAGAATCCCTCAAATAAGAGACCAAATTCAAGAAATTGATGAAACTGTCTCTAAAAAGGAACTTGTGACTACAACACTCAATGGTCTACCTAGGTCATGGGATGCATTTGTAGTAGGTATTAGTAGCAGAAAAGAAGTTCCCCCTTTTGAACAACTATGGACCTCTTGTGCTCAAGAAGAATCAATACTTATATCAAATGATAGAAAGGAAGAAGAATCTCAAGCATTTGTAGCTCGCTTCAAAAGGATGAATGGAGGAAAGAAGTTTGGTTTCAAGAATAGAAAACCAAAAGGAAGATTTTCTCTGCAAGGAAAGAAAGATATGCCAAAGATTCGATGCTACCGTTGTTGCAAATTTGGTCACTATATGAACCAATATCCTGAAGGAGAGAATGATAGCAAGAGGAAATGGAAGCAACATGCTTCTACAGCCAACATTAATGATGAGCATCCAAAGAAATCCAAAGGTTACAAAGATTTATTTTACATTTCCGCTCTAACAAGTTCTATTGCAAATGATGATGATATGTGGATGGTAGATAGTGGTGCTTCAAGACATGTGACGAGAGATTGTGGAAATCTCACTAACATGATGGAAAGAAGACTATCTCAAAGAGTAGAGCTTGGAGACAACCATAGTTATGCAGTCAAAGGAATTGGAAAGGCCTCTATTGAGCTGGAATCTAGTAACAATGTTCATCTCAGAAATGTCTCATATGTGCCTGGTTTAAGAAAGAACTTAGTCTCTATTTCATGTTTGGAAGATAAAGGAGATAGAGTTGTGTTTGTTGATGGAAAGGCACTTGTATGGCCCAAGGGCTCTAGTATAGATGATGCTAGAGTTATTGGAATTCGTAATGGAAGATTGTATAGACTCTTGGGTCAACTAGCCCAAGCTTTAGTACATGATGAAATCAATCTATGTGAGCTATGGCATAGGAGATATGGTAACCTTCATTATAGAGCACTGCCTGCTTTAAATCAATTGGTTTCAGGTGTTCCTGAATTGTAGATATAACATGAAGGTGTATGTAACGGTTGTGCACTTGGAAAGAATATCAAGAAGTCATTTCCAAGCAATGATATTAGATCCCAAGAGATTTTGGATCTAATTCATTCTGATGTATGTGGTCCTATGTCAGTGAAAACATTTCGAGGATATTTATGCTATGTAATTTTTATTGATGACTTCTCTCGTAAAATGTGGATCTATCTCATGAAGACCAAGGATGAAGTCTTCACTAATTTTCAAGAATTCAAGTCTGAAGTAGAGAACTTGACAGGAAAGAAGATGAAGATTTGAAGATTTGACAATGGAGGATAATACAGTTCAAAGAACTTGTTTCCTTCTGTAAAGAAGTTGGGATTAAGAGGGAGTTGATTGTCCCCTATAATCTGCAACAAAATGGAGTGGCAGAAAGAAAGAAAGAACATGTCCATTGAAGAATTTTTCAAGGCGATGATGCATGATCGAGATTTGCTTATATTATTATGGGGAGAAGAATCCTTAACAATTGTATATATTCATAATAGAAGTCCTCATCGAATTCTAGAAGATATGACTCCTAAAGAAGCGTTCACTGGATAGAAACCAAAGTTAGGACATTTGAGAATCTTTCGCTGACCAATTTACATCCATGTTCCTAAGGACAAGAGGAAGAAGCTAGAACCTTCAGGAAAGAAAGGAATATTTGTTGGTTATAGCGAATCATTGAAGGCTTATAGAATCTACATTCCAAAACAACAAAAATTTGAGGTCAGTCGAGACGTTACCTTTGATGAGAGGGTTGCATATTGGAAGTCTAAGGAAGTTTCCATGGACTCCTTTGATGAAGTAAAGCATGAGGCTTATAAAGAAGAAAGTTCAAGTTCTTCAGAACATTCAAAAGAGCCAGAAGGGCCTTGTTGAACCAATTGTTCCTAAGATTAGGAAGAGACCATCATGGCTTAGATATACATTGAAAGAAGGGGAAGGACATGCAGCTCCAAATGGCACATCCAGAGAAAGTAAGAAACCTAAAAGGTTCTCCAATTATGCAGCTCTTATGACTAATATTATTGATGCAAAACCTTCCACTTATGAAGAAGCAGCTAGCCAACAAGTATGGAAGGATGTTATGATGGAGGAATACAAATCCATCATGAAGAATGATGTATGGGAGATTGTGTCGAATCCTGAAGGGAAGTCAGTGGTGAATTCCAAGTGGATATAGAGGTTCAAGCATGTTACAGATGGAATTATTGACAAATACAAGGCATGATTTGTGGCTAGATGGTTCTCCTAGAAAGAAGGAGAAGACTATGATGAGACCTTTGCTCCAGTTGCCAGGTACACCTCTATTAGATCTATTATTTCTATTGTTGGTTCATTGGTTTGGAATTTATGTCAGATGGACGTAAAGACTACTTTCCTCAACGATGTAATTAAGAAGGAGGTGTACATAGAGCAGCCTCAATGTTTTGAGGTGCATGGGAAGGAGTCTCTTGTTTACAGGTTGAAGAAGGCCTTGTATGGACTCAAGCAAGCTCCAAGAAATTGGTATGCTCAAATTGATAGCTACCTGATGAGACTGGGGTTCTCTAAGAGTGATGTTGATCCAAACCTCTATTTCAAGGTTGTGAAGAATGCACTTGTGATTCTATTACTATATGTTAATGACTTATTTTTTACAGGTGCAAGTGTTGAGCCTCTCATTATTCAGTGTAAGAGGGAGTTGGCCTCTAAGTTTGACATGAAGGATCTTGGATTAATGCATTATTATTTGGGATTGGATGTATGGCAGAAGCCTGGCGAAGTCTTCCTGGGTCAAGGAAAGTATGTTATTGAGATCCTTCAAAAGTTTGGCATGATGGTCTGTAAAGCCACAAAAACTCCGATGGTGACTAATTTGAAGTTGAGAGGCTCTAAATCCAACTTGGTAGATCCATCCATGTATTGACGATTGATTGGCTCGTTGATGTATTTGGTTAATACTAGGATGGACATTTGCTTTGTAGTGAACACGTTGAGCCAGTTCCAGATGGAACCAAGACATGAGCATTAGATCGTAGCAAAGCACATATTGAGATATATATGTGGTACTATAAATTATGGTTTGAGATATGTCTCAAACAATGATGTACAACTTGTTACCCACCAAAAGTGGGTTGCCCAAGAAGAGAATTTTTCTCCTAGTTATCTCTTCAGTCGGCAACCCCCAACAGCCATCGATGTATCCAACATATTGTACCATTTGATCTCTACCACCTGCATCAGTTGTATGTTTCCTTGCCCATTTGTCGAGAGCATATGTTAAAAGGTAGGTAATCTGACCCAAAGGGTATGTTTTTCATTGTGCAATCAGGTGCTTATGCTTGTTTTCCTTGGGCATTTTAGGCATGGATTATTTGGTGACTTGGAAAAAGGAAGGGATTTAACCATGGTTTTGTTCCCTCACCTTCAATGGGAGGTTAATCCTCAATCCAGTCTCGTGGGATCTCTCCTACTGGCCTATGGATTTAGGAAGGGGTCAGGGCACTACTTGGGAAACCCAGATTTTGGTAGCATGGTCCTATTTTCCCGTTCCACATTTCTCACTCCCCTCCACACATTACAGACCCTATTTCATCATTTTCCCTCTCTAGATCCAAATGACCACTGTGTCCATAAGGCACTGGCACATCCCCCTCCCCTTGTCCACATATCTGAATCGGGCCTATAAAGGTTTCCCCAAAGGTTGATGCAACTAAAAGAAAGTTAAAAGCATATCATGGCCACAAGCAAGAAACAAAGAAAAGACTATTATAAAATGCAAAATATGGTCAGGACATTTAATATAGCACATGGAAAAAAGATGAACATGAGCTCTACCCCTTATCATTATGGTCATCACCCTAGTTCCTAGGGCCCATGAGTGCCCCTGTATCATTAAAGGAACCCATGCAAATCCCAACCCCTAGTGGGCGATGAACTACCTCACCTTATAGGGGTAATAACTACTTTACATCATTCACAGCATGCTCTCATTTCCTAGCGCCTCGAGCAGTAATACAAAAAGAAATAAATAAAAAAAGGCAAAAGGAAGATAAAGAAGGGTGGAAAAACAAAGGATGGGGTAACTCATGTATCCATGATTGCTCCCTCCTACATCTATATACCTAATATGTGGATATCCCTCAACATTGCTATCCTTATACCCATGGCATTGGACCTTGAGACCCCTATGACCCCATCCATTTCATCATCATTCACATGCCATCTATTGATTGAAGGATATACTAGGGACCTGTTTTTCCCCTTAGGGGTTGGCAACATAAGGTTGTTTATTAACCAATTACATGTGATTGACAGGTGGTTTCATCATGGGATGGGCAATTTAATTGGGGCCAAAGTCCACCAGAGCATCATATCAACACCCCCGAGTGAAGTGTTGAGAGCCATGGGACTCCCATCATGTGCAAAGCATCATTTCACACCATGGGCACATTCAACACCCCTAGCAGTCTCCTCATTGCTCCATATTATTCACGAGATGATACACTTGGACCAGTGTGCCCCAACCAGCTTAGCATTTACCACATGGTGTGGCAGCTGATTCAATTTCCAAAGGAGGTTTGCTCATCCCTTGAGACATGGGAGACAAGAACCATCGTCAAAGCCCTCAACATTGAAGCATTACAGGCTATTCTTCCACTAGGAGACCCATGAGACCAGTTTTTGTGCCCCAAACACAAAATTGGGCCCACATGATGACTTACATGGAGAGGATGCAACATTGGAAATTACATGTGATTGATAGGTGGTTCATCATAGGCTAGGTAACTTAATTAGGGCCAAAGTCCACCAGAGGATCATATCGACACCACCGGGTGAAGCATTGAGAGCCATGGGACTCCCATCATGTGCAGTGCATCATTTCACACCATGGGAACATTCAGCACCCCGAGCAATCTGCTCATTGCCCCACATTATTCAAGAGATGATACACTTGGACCATTGTGCCCCAACCAGCTTAGCATTTACCACGTGGTGTGGCAATTGATCTAATGCCTGGAGGAGGTTTGTCTCATCCCTTGAGACATCGGAGAGCAAGCACCATCGTTAGAGCCCTCAATTTTGGAGCATTACAAGCTATTCTTCCACTAGGAGAGCCATGAGATCAGTTTTTGTGCCCCAAACACAAGATTGGGGCGCATAAAATGACTTACATAGAGAGTTAGGGGTCGTCCCCTAGTTCAAGATTTATGGAGCCCTCTCGCACATTTTGGCACAAAGAGGACTCAATGTTGTTGATTTTTGTAGCATTGGAAAGTATTCCAAGTCCCAAAATTTGTGAGGAGGCTTGGACATCAGTATTCCAAAGAACCCATAAACCGTTTGTGGAAATTCCACTCTGTTCATGTTTTATTAAAATAATTATTTTGTTTAATGAAGACGCTAAGTCTAAACTTAGGGAAATTAAATAATTAAAGGGTATTAATAAAACAAAGTGAGAATCTTCTAGAGAACGAAGATCAAGTCATGTTTTAATCTTAGCCATTGATTAGAGATCTAATCTGGGCTGTTGATTCATCAAAGAGAGGATTATAAGAGAAGACTTGAGGGTCATTTGGAAAGTAAGCCGGGCATACACTCAGAACCCGAAGGAAATCGATTATGAAGGAATAGAATTCGATTTCAGAGGGAGAGTTGCAGGGCAGAGTTGTAGAGTTAGAAAAAGGAAGGGGAAGTCAGCAGTGACAGAGAAGACGGGGAGGGACGCAAGGGGCCACGAGAGGACGGCGTTGAGAGCAGCCAGCATTGAGGGTGCCCACGCAGAGTGATGCAGTCCAACGTAGGGACTGCACAGAGGATCATGCAGAGTGACGCAAAGGGAGTTAGGGTGTATTCCGGGTGTCAGAAATTCTCCAAGAGGATTCAGAGAATTTATCTCAGGTGTATTCTTAAGAGATCTGCTCGTTTATTTCTTGTAAAGATTTACATTGCTGAAGAATAATACAAACTCTCATCTGTTGCACCAGTTTTCCCGCATTGGGTTTTTTCGAGGACAATTGTCCAAAATAATTGTGTACATGTGATTGTTTCTATTGCGTTATATGTGTTTTGTTCTATTCTCTGCTTCTGGTTAAGTGATTACCGCAGTTGTATTTATTTCAGAATTTACTGGAAGAAATTCGTAAATAACTTACCATAATAATAAGTAGGCGAAATAAATCTATCACTGTAGTAGTATTTCAGATTTGAAATTTTCACATGGTATCAGAGCGAAAGACGAAGTAACGGAAGAGGAGATTCTGCAATGGAACGAAGATCCGACATTGATGCAGCGACAGCTCGGAAGGGTTCACGCAGTTCTCCTTAACACATGGAGGAATAGAGGGATCATGACATCTTAGTTCTGGGATCCAAACTAGAAGAGGAATTTGCTTGTGTGTCAAGTATGGCCTCTCCAAAGACCTAGTATATTGACGGTGGAGCATATGCTCATATGAAGGGAGTTCGAGAATGCTTCTCAAGCTACCAGGAGGAGCAGATGAATTTTCAAATCACTACGGGAAATAAGGAAAAATGTACCCCTGTTGGAAGAGGCATCATAATATTTCAAACAGAAGCTAGCAACAAGCTTCGGGCCTGTCAAACCAGGAGGTAACTCCGCAAATCAGAATGTGTATTAGCTGAAGAATGTACATGTATTTATACATGGAGGTGAGGCTATTGGGATTCATCTCCCAATGACTCTTGGCCTTCCTTATTTCCTAATATTATTTATTATACAATATTACATATCCACACCCAACCCATACGATTAGGTGTCAACATTCCCCCCTTTAATCCGAAGGGATGTTGGTGAGCCCAAGCATCGATCTGAACTTTTCAAACTTTTCTCTTCCAAGTGCTTTGGTGAAGATGTCAGCAGTTTGCTCATTTGTGGAACAATGATGTAGATGGATGGTTTTGGCATGAACATGATGTCGAATGAGATGGTACTTTGTATTGATGTGCTTGGTTCGATCATGGAACTTTGGGTTCTTGGCCAACTTTATTGCAGAAGTGTTGTCGATCATGAGTGGAGTGGAATACATTTGTTTCATCTGCAAATCTTCCAGGATTTTCCGGAGCCACACAATTTCCTTTGTTGCTTCAGCTGCTGCCACATATTCTGCCTCGGTCATGGAATCTGCTGGAACTGACTGTTTGCGTGATCTCCATGAAACAACTCCTGATCCAAGACTCATGGTGTAACCTGTAGTAGACACCCTTGTTTCTTTGTCGACATCAAAGTCTGAATCAGAGTATCCGATCAAGCTGAAGTCGCCTACTTGTGTGTATTTGAGTCCAAAGTCTTGAGTCCCCTTCAAGTACCTTAACACTCTTTTTGCAGCAGACCAATGTCCTTCACAAGGTTTTTACATGAACCTTGAGAGGATTCCAACAGCAAATGAAATGTCAGGTCTGGTAGTGGTCAGGTAGATAAGACTTCCTATAAGCTATCTATACTTAGTTGCATCCTCAAATTCCTTCCCTTCAATAGATGTGAGTTTCAAGTTTTGTTCCATTAGAGTGGTTAAGGGATTACATTCATCCATGCCAAACTTGTTCAAGAGATCTCCAATGTACTTCTTTTGAGAAAGAAATATAAATTTAGGATGTTGAATTACTTCAATACCCAGATAGTAATGAACATGACCCAAATCAATCATTTCAAAACCTTTCTTCAACTCTTTCTTCATGGATGCAATATAGCTCTCATTGTTTCCTGTTATCAAAAGATCATCTACATATACCACAAGATATACAACTATTTTTCCAACTTTCTTAACAAACAAAGTTGCATCATTAAGATCAAAATGTTTGAAGTCAAGTTTCAGAAGATGCTCGGTTAATTTCTCATACCAGGCTCGTGGTGCTTGCTTGAGGCCATACAAGGATTTTATAAGCTTGCAAACTTTGTTTTCTTGACCCTTTACAACAAATCCTTCTGGCTAGGACATATAAACTTTCTCCTTTAGATCTCCATTCAAGAAGGCTATTTTTACATCCATCTGATGGACTTTCCATCCATTCTGAGCTGCTAAGGCAAAGAGAGTCCGGATGGTGGTCCATTTTGCTGTGGGAGCAAAAGTTTCTTCATAATCGATTCCTTCTTTTTGTGCAAAACCTTTTGCCACAAGCCTGGCATTGTGCTTGTCAAGTGAGCCATCTGCTTTATACTTGTTCTTGTAGACCCACTTACAGCCAATTGGTTTTGTTCCCAAAGGCGGATCAACCAGCTTCCAAGTGTCATTCTTTATCAAGGCATCATACTCCTTTTGCATCGCTTCTTTCCATTAATCATGAGAAGCGGCTTCTTTGAAGGAAGTTGGTTCATGATCTGTAGACAAACTCAATTCACAGTTATAAGCAATATCCATATCAACAGGAGAATCAGAATTATCTACATCACCTTCAATTTGTTGAGTGGAACTTCTTGTTCCTGTTTTTCCAACCTCATCAGGATGAACATTCTCAAGTGTCTTTGTCAGCCATTTGGGAGGACCTTTCTAAGATGGCCCAGGCTGGTCATTTGACTGAGTTGGGATTGATTCAAGATTCAATCTCCCAATTCTGTCAATCACATCATCCAATGTGTCATCCGTGGTTGTTTCTTCATGTGGGGGAGAGAGTGCTTCAGGACATGATTCCACATTTTGATTCAATATCAGAATCCCCCCTTCAAGATGTGGAATCTCATTATCAAATTCTTGGAAAGACTTTGCATGTGTGAATCTATCCAGGCGATCAAGTTGCCGCTCAACAACCTTGTCACTCTTGGAAGATTCAAGAAATATGACATCTCTTGCTATTAAAAATTTCTTATTTGCTTCATCATAGAGACGATATCCTTTGGAGGTATTGGAGTACCCCAAGAAGATACATTTTCTGCTTCTAGCACCAAGTTTGTTCCTTTGACCCTTGGGTATCAAAGCATAACAGGTGGACCCAAAGACCCTGAAATGCTTTACCGAAGGAATGTGGCCATACCACATTTCAAAAGGAGTTTTGTTTCTAATTGAACTTGAAGGACACCTATTCTTTATGTAAACAGCACATAGAACTGCATCAGCCCAAAACATCAATTTTACATTCTTGAAAAATAACATGGAGCGGACCATATTTAAAATGGTTCTGTTCATTCTTTCGGCTACACCGTTCTGTTGTGGATTATATGGCACAGTTGTTTGATGTTTGATTCCATGTTGACGAAGATAATTTTCAAATTCGTTTGAAGTGTATTCTTTTCCATTATCAGTACGTAGAGAGCCAATATGTGTTTGTGCATCATTTTCAATCTATGCATGAAAATTCTTGAATGTTTGAAAAGCATCAGACTTATTCTTCAATAAGTAAATCCAACACATTCTGGTGTAGTCATCAATAAATGTCATCATGTATTTATTTCCATTTACAGAAGCAATAGGCATAGGGCCACATAAATCTGAATGAACAAGCTCAAGTTTTCTATGTGCTCTGGAGTGTGAATCATGAAATGGTTGTTTGCTATGCTTTCCTAGAATACAAGCATCACATTCCTTAGGTTTTCTAGGAATTGTAGGCAGTCCATTAACACCATTTTTCTTCAATAAACGAAGGCTTTCATAGTTTAAGTGTCCAAATCTAGCATGCCATAAAAGACTTGATGGGAATGTATCTTCATCATGATGTGAGCTGAATGCAAAGTTTTGAGCATGAGCAGATGAACCTTTCAGCTTCAAGAGTCTCCCTTCTTCTATTCCCTCCATGACAAGTGAGTGATCTGATGCTTTTCTGACCTCTGCCTTGCCATCAAACAAGTGAATGGAGTGTCCTTGCTGGTGGATTTGGACCAGGGACAACAAGTTTCTCCTCAACTCGGGGAGGTATAGAACCTCATGTAGAATATGATGCGGAAGACCCAGACAACTTAAGCTTTGATTGTGCCAAACACGATGAGCAGGGTTTGGGTTATTTAAATGTGTAATCCATCAGCATCGATGAATATTAAAAAATGTTTTAAATGTCATGTGACATGTTGCTCCTGAATCTAGCAACCAATCATCTCTCCATGAAGTAAATGAAACATCAAACAAGTCTTCGGTTACTCCATTGTTACAATGTGCTAGAACATAATGAGCGGATTCAGGTGCTTTACCTTTGTCTTTGTCATTAGTTTTACCTTTGTCTTGATTTCTTTGCTGCTCAATTTTCTCCCAAGGTGTTATGCATTTGGATGCATCATGTCCATCTCTATTGCAACATGTGCAATGAAGATTGGATTTGTCAGATTGTCTGCCCCCCCTTTCTGTGAAGTTTCTTCTTCCTCTTCCTCTTCTACCACCTCTTCCTCTGGATGAATCTGAAGCATGACTCTTTTCTCTATGTGCCAAGTATGTAGCCTCTTCAGAAGATGAAGGGACTGCCATCTTCCCAAAAGCTTTCTCTCTTTCTGTAAACTTTTTCTCAAGTGTATCAAAGGTGATATGCTCAAGGTTCCCACTTGCTTGCAAAGACTCAAGATAATGTGAGTAAGTCGGATATAATGCCTTAACATATGCTATGAGAGGTATGTCCAATTTTACACCAGTGCTATCAATATCATGCATGATAGATCTAACTTCTGAAGCTAAGGCAAGGGGATCATCATTCTTCATTTCAAGACTGAACAGCTTAATCATCAATTGAACATTTTCTAATTCTGAGAGTTCTTTTAGCTTTCTCAAGGAATCATAGGCATTTGAGAATGATGAAATATGGTGACTCACCTCTTCATTTACGGAAGCTGCAATCAAGGCATAGGCCTTGCAGTTCTTGTTTTCCCAAATGGCGAGCTCTTTGTCTGAAGTGGGCTTTGCTGGTGGATTTCCTTCTTGTCCTTCACAGATTCCTTTCCACAACTCATTAAAAATGAGTGTGTGTTTGATTTTCCGGGACCATTCAAGATAGTTCTCTTTGCCAGAGAGAACCACCCCAACAATATATATGAGAGAATGCATTAGTTTGTTGGAAAAAATTCTTTTGAAGAGGAAAAATTTTGCTAGAAAATCTTCAATTCTGGAAATTTTCTCAATTAAAGGGGACAAAAACTCTTTGCTAAAAACACTGAATTCTGCACCAAAAAAAAAATATATATATATATATTTTTTGTTTGGAGAATTTTTTTTTGTATGGGAGGCGGTATTATGAATGAAAGCAGAATTACAAAAGGGAGATGTGGTATTAAATAAGAGTGGTTTTATTTTTTTTTGGAGGCGATGGTATTAAATGGTTGGGGGGGCGGAAATAGTGGTATTATATAGTGGGAGGGAGCGGAAATAGTGGACAGAGGGCGGTATCAATGGAAGGGTGGTATTGAATAATGAATGGAGGGGATGTATTATGAATGAAGGGCGGTATTGAATAATGAATGGAATATGATTGAAAGGGGAGCGGTATTATTTATATGTGTTAAACGCAGGTGGAATATGATTGAAAGGGGAGCGGTATTATTTATATGTGTTAAACACAGGTGGAGAGGCGGTATGCTGTGGCAGGGTAGCAGTTAGAATAACGCAGGGAATATGCAGTGGGAGCGGTGTTAGCTGTATGGAGCAGGAGTGGTGTTGGTTATATGGAGCGTGTTACAGTTGAGGCGGGGAGGGAAGGATGTCAGGTGGGCAGGGAGTTTTGCGTTGGGTAGAGAGTGAAGCGAGGAGGGAAGGGTGTCGGGTAAGGCGGAGAGTTCTGCATTGGGTAGAGAGTGAAGTGTGGGGTGGGGAGTTCTGCAGTGGGAGCGGTGTTAGTTGAGGCGGGGAGGGAAGGATGTCAGGTGGGCAGGTTACGTGCCACGAGGAGGGCCGAACTGCTGGAATGAAGGAGCGTGTAGGAAGCAGGTAAGGGAAATGGATGAGGGCGAGCACAGGTCGTGAGGGAGTGAGGAGATCCGCATCTGTCGGTGTGGCTAGAGTCTGCTCTGTATGGTCTCTTAGATTGTATGCCTTAAGGACAATCAGGATCCTTGCTTTCCGAACCGAAAAGTTTGAGAGGCTATCTAGCCTATCCTGATCACGCAGTCTATAAGGAGCCATCTGCTAAGAATGTGTCGGAACTTCCTTTTCTCTTTGCTAGAGAAATGGATCTAAGGCCCTTGGTGAAACAGGTGCCTTCTGCTCCCTTTGACAATTGATTTCCCTCCTTGGAAATCTACCAAATCAACTATGATTCAGCTCTTCCTTTGATCCTCTGATCAATCTGCAGTTTCTTTTGGCAAGAAACTTCTCTGAGAAGATGCTCTCCTCCCAATCTTTGTCACTTGTGATAAGGCTAAAAATCTGAAAACTTCAGAATTTTAACCCCACCAGCTCTTCTGAATTTTTGCAGCTTTTCTGCAGTCTTTTCTGGATCTGATAGTTTTAGATTTGAATCACTCTAGTTGGCTTCATACCAAACCAGCGTTGTTTCTGAGCTGCCTCTGCGCAATAATTGCGTGGGCTTGCTAGGACATAGCGC
Source organism: Pinus albicaulis (assembly GCA_034641835.2). Lineage (NCBI taxonomy): Eukaryota > Viridiplantae > Streptophyta > Pinopsida > Pinales > Pinaceae > Pinus > Pinus albicaulis. The sequence continues at coordinate 1,313,397,358 of CM076583.1, read as the reverse complement.
TGGACAATGTCACCCTTCGCTCTGCGTGAATATGCTCCTGAAAACTGCGTTGTCCCTTCATATCTGCTTCTCTGCTGCTTGTCCAGCTGCTTTTTGCAGCGAGATCCTTCAGATTCTCTTGTTGGTGACCCTTCTAGATCTGCAATTGCTCTAATACCATGTAGAAATTTATGAATCTTATATCTTATGCAGAAATTATTACTGTTAATCCGGTTAAGCTCCTACTTATACAAGTTATTAACTGAATAAATTCAAGTTAAAATCGAAGCAAAACACATAACAAATCTCTACCAATTCAGATCTAGAATAAGCACATGCACACATTGACAAAGTCACACAGTTATTTATGGACAATAGTCCCTGGAAAAACCCAAGGTGGGAAAACCGGTCTCTAGCTGCTGGAGAGCTCTATTATTAAGAATATTTCTGAATACACAACTTTGGGTTCCAGATCTGGAAAAACCGACAGAGAAAACTCTAGATCTACATATCACTGGCTGATATAGGGCCAAAATAATGACTTATCCACACACTCAAACGAGATTTACATAACTCATCCAAATCTAGTCCTAGAAACCCCAGCGTTGTCCCTGAAATGCTCTGCGTTAGCCTTTGAAGCCCCTGAAAACCTTTGTGTCAGCCTTGGATGGCCTCCAAACCCTCAGCGTTGCTCCGAAAGGGACTGCGTTACCCCAGAATGGGTGACGCAGTCACTACGCTGCCCCTAAGGGTCTTTGCGTAACCCCTAAAGGGTCTCCCAAAAATTATGTTGTCCTTGCTATTGCTGCTGCTGCTTTCTCTGCGCTGTCCTTGAGCTGATCTTTTCTCTGCCTCTTGTGTATTCTAGACCCTGAGATCAAATTATCCCCTTGGTCTAAATTCCCCTTTCTACAGCTGAAACACTTCCGAGTATTCTTAGCAAACCCTACCCTAGAATCTCAGCTTAGCTTCAGTGCTCTGCCTCTGTGTGTCTTTACAAATGGCCCCAAGTCTTTCCTTTATACTTTTCTCATTGGGAAACCAATGACCATGATCAGATTTTGAATCAATGGCTAAGATTAGAAAAAAGCTTGATCCGTGTGACTTAAGACAATTTCATCACATGTTTAATTAAATTCACTTTAACTATTTAAGTTCCCTAAGTTTTAACTTAGGAACTCCATTAAAATAATTAATTACTTTAATATGTTGACACCTAATCCTATGGGTTGGGTGTGGATATGTAATATTGTATAATAAATAATATTAGGAAATAAGGAAGGCCAAGAGTCATTGGGAGATGAATCCCAATAGCCTCACCTCCATGTATAAATACATGTACATTCTTCAGCTAATACACATTCTGATTTGAGGAGTTACCTCCTGGTTTGACATGGTATCAGAGCCAGTCCCACTATTGGCATTTTTGCCTGTGGTGTAACTCCCTCATTCCTTTGCTCAGTCAGTTTTTATGCTAGTTTTTGCTGCTCCATTAAATTGCTATACTGAAATTCTGCATTTTTTTAAATCTATTTCTGCGATTTCTGCACTGTTTTGAATCATTTGCTTGCAGCCTCTGAAGATTCTGCAATTCTGCAAGTTGCAGCTCTAAAATTTCTACAGTGATTAAGCTCCTGCAATACTCCAGTTTTTTTTTCACTCCCTCACGACCTGCGCTCGCCCTCATCCATTTCCCTTACCTGCTTCCTACACGCTCCTTCATTCCAGCAGGTCGGCCCTCCTCGTGGCAGGTAACCCGCCCACCTAACATCCTTCCCTCCCCGCCTCAACTAACACCGCTCCCACTGCAGAACTCCCCGCCCCACGCTTCACTCTCTACCCAACGCAGAACTCTCCGCCTTACTCGACACCCTTCCCTCCTCGCTTCACTCTCTACCCAACGCAAAACTCCTCGCCCACCTGACATCCTTCCCTCCCCGCCTCAACTGTAACACGCTCCATACAACCAACACCGCTCCTGCTCCATACAGCTAACACCGCTCCCACTGCATATTCCCTGCGTTATTCTAACTGCTACCCCGCCACAGCATACCGCCTCTCCACCTGCGTTATTCTAACTGCTACCCCGCCACAGCATACCGCCTCTCCACCTGCGTTTAACACATATAAATAATACCGCTCCCCTTTCAATCATATTCCATTCATTATTCAATACCGCCCTTCATTCATAATACATCCCCTCCATTCATTATTCAATACCACCCTTCCATTGATACTGCCCTCTGTCCACTATTTTCGCCCCCTCCCACTATATAATACCACTATTTCCGCCCCCCCAACCATTTAATACCGTCGCCTCCAAAAAAAAAAAAAACCACTCTTATTTAATACCACATCTTCCTTTTTTAATTCTACTTTCATTCATAATACCGCCTCCCATACAAATTTTTTTTCTCCAAACAAAAAAAAATATATATATATATTTTTTGGTGCAGAATTCAGTGTTTTTAGCAAAGAGTTTTTGTCCCCTTTAATTGAGAAAATTTCCAGAATTGAAGATTTTCGAGCAAAATTTTTCCTCTTCAAAAGAATTTTTTCCAGCAAACTAATGCATTCTCTCATATCTATTGTTGGGGTGGTTCTCTCCGGCAAAGGGGATGATCTGATCCCAGGGTCTAGAATACACAAGAGGCAGAGAAGAGATCAACTCAAGGGCACCGCAGAGGAAGGCAACAGTAGTAGTAACAACAAGGACAACGTAATTTTCAGGAGACACGCAGAGAGCCTTAGGGGCAGTGTAGTGACTGCGTCACCCATTCTGGGGTAACGCAGTCCCTTCCGGAGCAACGCTGAGGGTTTGGAGGCCATCCAAGGCTGACGTAGAGGCTTTCAGGGGCTTCAGAGGCTGACGCAAAGCATTTTAGGGACAGTGCTGGGGTTTCTAGGCCTAGATTTGGTTGAGTTCTGTAAATCCCGTTTGAGGGTGTGGATCAGTCATTATTTTGGCCCTAGATCAACTAGTGAGCTGTAGATCTAGAGTTTTCCAGATCTGGAACCTGGAGTGTGTATTTAGAATTATTCTTAATAATAGAACCCTCTAGTAGCCACAGACCGGTTTTCCCACCCTGGGTTTTTCCGGGGACTATTTGTCCAGAAATAACTGTGTGACTTTGTCAATGTGTGCATGTGCTTATTCTAGATTTGAATTGGTAGAGATATGTTATGTGTTTTTCTTTGATTTTAACTTGAATTTATTTAGTTAATAACTTGTATAAGTAGGAGGAGCTTAACCGGATTAACAGTAATAATTTCTGCATAAGATATAAGATTCAGAAATTTCTCACCCACCACCACTCTGTAGTTGCTCTGCAGATCAATATTGCCCCACCTTCGTGGTTCATGAGCACTCATGGCTACGTTATCGTCTGCTACAGAAGCCTTGGAACTAGAAGCTTCCTTGTCCTTCTTCCTTTGAGGACAATTGTTGGCGAAGTGTCCAAGTTCGCCGCATTGGAAACATTTGATCTTTGATAGATCACGCTTCTTTTTCCCTTACTGCTTCTTTGATGCCAGGGCTACATCTTCCTCTTCCTCCTTCACCTTACCTGCTACGGTGATAGTCTTCCTCTTGGTCATTCGACGGATCTCCTCTTGTCGGAGGATAGCCCACATATCCTCCTAGTTAGGAAGGTCCACTCTGCCCAAAATGCTTTGGACAAATGTTTCCCAGTCCTCTGTGACTGTATTTAGAGCAGTCCTCACCATGACTGCAGTTTCAATAGGAAAGGATCGATTTCCTCTCCCTTGGTCATCATAAATAACCTTAGCTGGTTTTCCAGAAGCATCTTCCTCTGGACGGACTTCCCTTGATACAATGTGGTTAAAGCTTTCCACATCTCATTAGCCGTCTTCTTCTCGGCTATGTGTGGTACCACATGATCTTTAACCCCGTCCATGATGAAGCGCTTAGCATGTACCGCTGCTTCATTATGCTCCACCAGGAGAGTCGCATCGGTTGGTGTAGCCAGGACACTCTTTGCATGCTCTCGTAATTCGTATGCCTCTAGGACTGTCAGGATTTTGGCCTTCCAGATAGCAAAGTTAGACAAGCCGTCCAACCTATCCTGATTACGCAGTTAGTGTGGCGGCATCTGCTCAGATCTAATTTGTTGGAACAGATCTTCCTCTCCCCGCTTCTCAACAAAAACTCGGATCTAGGGTCCTTGGTGAATAAGGCACCCTCTGCTCCCTCTGACCGCTGATTTCCTCCTTGGAAATCTGCCAAACACAACGAATCAACACTCTTCGATCCTCAATTTTTTTTTGGCACTTGAAATCTGCTGAGCAACTGTTCTCCTCTCGCTCTTTGTCAACTTAGCTTAGGCACGATTCTGCATCGGCAGAATATCCACCCCACCAGCAACTGCTGAAGATTTGTAGCTCAGCTTCTGGTTCATGAAACTCTGCACAACAATCAATTACTGTATTGCGTCACCCTAGCTGGCCTCTGTGTGAGAAAACTGGATCAGCGCAGCGCAGGTTGCTCCTGCGTCCCTCTAGAAGGCATCGCACTATCTTTGCGTCACCCAGCTGGGACTGCGTCAGCCCCGACATGGCTCTTGCTGCCTTTGCGTCCTTCTGGTGCTACGCTGTCCTCTCCGATTTCTCTACTGCTGCTGCTTTCTTAAATACAAATTTCTTCAGCCATCTTGTTGGAGATCCAGCTTGATCTGGAAGCGCTCTGATACCATGTGAAAATTTCTTAAACTTAAGAAACTCTACTATTAAGTCTTGATTTGCTTCTCCTACTTACATAAGTTATTAATCTGAATATTCAAAATTAACATCGAAGTAAATACAGTTAACAACCTACACATACAGATCAAATACTGAATAACATGCTCATAGACAAAGTGACACACAAGGATTTTTTGGACAAATGTCCTTGGAAAAACTAGTGCTGCTAGCTTCTGGAGGGTTTTTATTACTATGCAAATTCTAAGTACAACAATCCTGGGCACCAAAATTGGTTAACCCGACAGAGAAATATAAATGGCAGCAATACCTCTATCTCGGAGACAGAAAAATATGACTGATTCACACCCTCAAACGAGATTTACAGAACTCAGCCCCTTATTGGCCTCTGGAAACCCCAGCACTGCCCTAACTGGGCCTGCGTCAGCCTTGTGTGGCTCCTGCTGCCTCTGTGCTGCCCTTGTTGGGATGTTGGCTAGACTGCATAGCTGCTCCCTCTGCTCTGCTCTGGAATGCTCCTTCTCTGCCCTCGTTGTACTCTTGGCCTGGGATGAAACCATCCTGCTTGTCAATACTGCCCCTCGCTGCTGCTGAAACACTTCTGAAATTCTTAGCAAACCACACCCTAGAATCTCAGCTTAGCTTTAGTGCTCTGCAAGTGTGTATGTTCTCCAACTAACCCCAAGCCCTTCTCTTATAGTTTTCTCGTTGAAACATCAACGACCATGGTCTAATCTCTAATTGATGGCTAAGATTAGAAGCTGCTTGATCTGCGTCACTTAAGTCATTCTCATCACATGTTTAATTTAATTCACCTTAATATTTTAATTTTCCTAAGTTAGACTTAGGGTCCTTAATTAAAAAGATTAATTATTTGAATAAAACTTAAACTTGATGGAATTCTTCTAAATGCTTTATGGGTCTTGGAGATCTCATGTACTCTAGCTCCTCCACAAATTTTTGGAGCTAGAGCACATTCGATGTTACCTCAACACCCCAAAATCTCAATAGTGCTTATGCAGTCACTGCGCAGAGCTAGAGGGAAAGACATTTTCTTGCTGAGTAGACGACGCAGAGCCAGTGTGAGATCCTAGAGAGATTTTCCGGTGGCTCAGTTTCTAGCCAGCAGTGAGACCAGCATAGAAGCAGAAGGGCAATTGAGTTGTGACGCAGTCACTGCGCAGAGGCAACGTAGGGCAGTCCAACCTTGGTGCAGATCAGTGCCAGTTTCTCGTGGAGGAGTGAGGTTTTGTCTCATGAGATATCTTTTGTTAGTTTTGTTGTATGATTTGACAGTCTCTTCAATCTTTGATTTGTACTCAGAATTTATTGCATAATAACTTAAACCCTCAGATCTGCTGCATCGGTTTCCCGCATTGGGTTTTTCTTGGGACATTAGTCCAAAAATAATTGTGTCGAATGGTTGTGTGATCTATGTGTGTTCATATTTGTTTCCGCACTTGTATTTATTTCATAGTTTAGTTGTGTAGGCTGTAGTGGATGGATTTCGATATTTACTTGTAGAACACTGTAAATAATTTGTTAAGTAAAATAACAAATAGAAGATTTTCCATCAGAAACTGTAGTAGGATTCTGTGTGACATGAATTTTCACATGGTATCGGAGCTTGTTTAAGATGAGTGCAGGCGAGACAAAGAACAGATCCAGCAGATCCAGTGTTTGTGACGCTGATATCAAAGAGTTGCAGAAGCAAGAGATCGATCTCCCGGAAGAATGCGTAGTCCAAGCCATGAGGGATAGTAGCTGCAAAGAAATCTCTCTCTGAGTGAGCCAACAGAGAGGCAGGATTTTCTAGATTGCAGTTTGTCCACGACAGAGGGAGAAACGCAGCAGATCAGCAGCTGGAGGGATGTAGTTGACTGAGCAGCAGTGATTGTTGGTGCAAAACGTCATGAAGCGTAGCTGAAACACAAATTTGGGGATTTTCTAACCTTAGTGAGCTTCTGCCAAAGAAATTCAGATTCCTCGTGCAGTAGCAGCAGTTTTTGTGTCTTGCTCCTCAAGGAGTGCGTAAAGCCAGCGACGCAGAGGGTGAGAGGCAGTAGATCGACAACAGTTGGGTGAGATGGTCAGCAACGGATTGCGTGACCAACACCGGTTAGAGGGTGCCTCCAACTATGTAATCTGGAAGGCAAGGATCTCCCTCCTAGATGAGCATGACCTCAAGCACTTTATCGATAGTGCTTAGGCTGAACCAGTGGATGCAACACCATTATGGACCTTCAAGAAGAATATGGACAAGCCCAAGCGGTTGATCCTCGATGGAGTGATGGATCATATTGTTTCACACATCTTAGCCAAAGGAACAACTAAGGAGATGTGGGATGCGTTGGCAACGCTGTATGAGGGGTCTTCCGAGCAGTTGAAGATGTTTTTGGAGGAGAAAATGTGGACCACCAGGATGCAAAAGGGAGACTGTATTGATCCATTCATGTCTAGACTTCAGGAAAACCGAGATCAGTTGGCAGCCGTAGGAGCAACTCGTAAGGCCACAGAGATGGTCAGATTGGCCCTCAACTTAGTGTCTGAGGATTACCAAGTTTTTGTCCAGAGCATTGTGGGCAGAGAAAACTTGCCGAACTGGGAGCAAATGTGGGTTGCTCTTCAGCAAGATAACGATGTCATGTGTTTATTGTTTATTCTTGCTCAGACCTTGTTTCCACACATTTTTTTCCGCAGTTTAATTTTGTGAAGGCTGTAGTGTATGGGTTTCAATATTTACCGTAGAACACAGTAAATAATTTGTTCAAGTAATTAACAAATATAAGAATTCTCATCAGTTGCTGCAGTAGGTTTCTGGGTAGTGGAATTTTTACAAAGACCTATTTTATATTATAGTGAAGGTGCTATAACAGTAAGGAACTATCACTCGGTGTTATCACAGTTCCAGTGCTGCTACATAACACAGTCCCAGTGCAAACTTTGTATCGGTGTAACCTCAGTGAGAAGAGTTCGATATAACTACAATGAGGAGATCTAGGTATTACGTTGATGATCTCTCGGTGGAATTACAGTGACAAGGATGACTTGATGGAATGAATCTCTAGTCTAGATTGTAAGGGTCTTGGTTGTCTCATCTTGAATCTAATGAAAGAAGAATTTGTGACTGGGTTTTCCCCTCCGGGGGGGGTTTACCCTAGCAGCGTGCCTATATCTTGTGTCCTTCTATTTGTTGCTTGGCATTAATCTTGATGATAAGAAAATATAATTAAGAGATCTAATACTAATAATGAAAACATGACAAGTTAATGTCATTAAAAAGGGAAGTCGTTTTAACTGCCAACTCCTTGGATTTCCCAACAGTCCCCAAGGGCACACTTAGTGGATTAAAGATTTTTTCCACATAACCCAAGGTGTGGATTAAGCAGCGACAGGTTCCATTCCTATGGGCAGATCTAGCACCTCAGGGTAGCCATGGAGGCACCCAACATAGTGGTTGAACTTATGGCACTAGGAGGTCCTGAAATTCACATTTTATGGACCCAAGCCTTCCTTATGTTCTTAAATCCCACCATTTCTTCAGTCAGTTGGGATGTTCTGAGACATCTCTGACCAAAATTTTGATGGTTTCTATAAAATAAAAGAGACTGGACTTCTCCAAAATGCAAGGTATGCATTCTAAACTAGGAAGGTTATGTTGCTCAAACATCAAATTCTTTTCTTCCTCAGTTAATTATGAATAACCTTTGACCTAAATAACCATTAAACAAGGTCCCATGTCCCACACTTTTAAATTTGCAGCACCAAATTTTCAAAGCAATGAACTATTAAACCTAAGCATAATGTCTTTGAATCAATAATCTATCTCCAAACTTCAAATGTTGCAGAACCCACATAAATATTACAGCAACTGATAATTACTTAAATTATATGTATATCCTGCCATTATTTCATAATTCATTCCCTTGAATCTGTTGAGAAATTGTAGCTGCGGTCATTATTTTCATCATCAAAATCAAGGGAGAAATAATTTGTCTTCTAGCTGTCCAAGTCGGCCCCAGCTGGACAGGTTGGCCCCACCTCTCGAAGGGGTTTGAACCAAGGTCAAATCCCACCTACTTGGACTACTATATATTGGCATTCGATTCACTCCACTTGGGCGTCCATCCACAACAATTTGGACCTGTTCTACAAGAGATCTGCTCACACATGCAAAGAAGAAGAAGACCATCTTGACCAGCGAGTTGACTTTCCATTCTCTATGTTGGCCCTCTTTGACTTGGACTTTTCTCCTGCCATTTGACCGAGCGGTTGACTGAAGTTGGAGGCTGAATATTCTTAGCATCTTTAAATTTCTGTTGACCGAAGTTTGGAGCTGTTTCTGGGGCGTTGACTGTGGTTTGAACTTTGACTGAACTTTCTCTGTGAAATTGCATGACCGAATTTCGGCCCTTTGAACAGCAGCTACAGGCCGAAATTTGGCCCCTTGACCAGACTTTGACCAGTGAGCAGATTATTGACTTTTCTCTCTCTTTTGACTTGGCATTCATTGTGGTTAAAGGTTGACATTTTGACTGGAAAATTTGATGTACAAATTGGATGAATTGAACAATTTCTCATAAGGTTGGTGGGTTTTTCCCAGGGTAATTTTGGTGTCTCTTGTTTCATTGTCTCATTGTGATCTCTACTGCTCTATTGATCTTAATGGTTGAAATTTTCATTAGTGTAACTGCTTGCTGATTTGAATGCTCTAAAGAAGTTAAAATTGTATCATTGGAAGTGGTTATCAAGAAGAAAACTGTTCTAGTCTATCTTGTTACTCGAAAATCAACAGAACCCTGAAGAAAATTTGACTCATGGCAACTTGTTACATTGGTTGTGTGGATTTATGCATTAAAATTCATTATTATCAAACTTGATTGGAAGGATTATATTTTAGCATTGCCACTAACAAGAGCTGTTTTACTTGTACAGGTTTCAAGTATTTGGAGGATCAAAACCTCAGAGGCCAGTAGAAGATATTGCATATGCAGTTGCACGTTTTTTTGCAAAAAATGGCACCTTTGTCAACTATTACATGGTATGAAAATATATGTGCAAGTTTTTAAATTCTGTGCTCAAGAATCAGAAATTTCACCTCAATACTTGAGGTTCTCTGAATCTGTTTGCTTTGATCTTTAAGTGTTATGGCTGAATCTGAAATATTAATTACAACAGCATATATTTCACTTCTGTCCAACCAGAATCACTATGCAGTCCAAGAAGCAAGCACTGAAAGTCTGAAAAAATGCACTTTAAAGGGAGATGATTCACAGCCCTAACGGCTTAATCACTTTACAATTCAGATTTGGAAAACATGTTATAATCACAGATTTATTATGCCCTGAAATCTGCTCCTTTAGTTTCTTCTTATCTTGTTAAATCACTTCACAAATCTTGCAACCGTCCATGATAAATGAGCATACCAAAAAAAACCCTAGAAACTATTCATTAACATGAGAAACACAAGTCTAGTTTTCAGATCTGCAATGCACAATATTTGGACAGCAAAGGTATTTTTCATATTACAACGTAATGAAGGTACAAAACTACAAGTACATACCATCAGCTCCTCACAAGCTAGTACAACAGGTTCTATTTTATTATAAAGCAAGGACACCCCAACGGCATCCAAACCCTAGATAGGGCATCCACCATCATGAACAAACCCTAATCAAACAACGTAGCAGAGCTTCACACCAAGCTACTCCTAGCCACTCAAAAGCCTCAACAAGAATGTAATATTCCCTTTTTTGGTGTCACCTATCACAGGGTTAGGATGGACTTCCAGAGTTAGGAGCAGATAGGTCACAGGTACACGTTTGTGTCATTAGCGGGCCCGGGAGATTTTTGGAGGAGTTTTGAGGAGTTTCTATGAGGTCGGGTGGCATTCGCTTGATATATGCCATCATCCATGCAATTTGCCTTTTGTTTTGGTGCATTTCGATAACTTTAAGAAAATTGAGTTATTTTTGGGCTTAACTCAGTTAATTACGCTCAAGGTGGCATTCTGGGAGGAATAGATGATAAAACACCTTAGTGTAATAGCTCAATGGAACCAGGACGAGGATACCCACATGATGGGACAGTTGGACATGAGTTTTAGTGACCTGCGGAGACATGGTAGCCGATTCACTCTTTCCTGCATTAAAAAGGAATATTTAAATAAGAGAGAAAAGTGCTCCATGAATAAAATAATAATAAAATAAGGCTCTAGAAGGATCCAAGAGATCTATAAAAGAAAAGGAGGAGGCCATTGAGGGATATCTTGGATTAGATCATTTTCTTATGTATGAGAGGTTTGAGAACGTGGTTCTCTACTTCAGTAGTAGCTCCAAGACGGAAACCCTCGAGTGATTTGTGAGTGTTGGACAGAAACCCAACTCTCTTGAGGAGACTTCATTCAGCAGTTTTGCAGAGCTTCAGAGATATTGGAGTGAGGATCATTCAAATCTTCAATTTGTGCTTTAGTGTGGTTCAATTGATTCAGGGGAAGCTGTTGCCGGAGGGAGAGGTCAATAGTTTAGTTTTGGGAGGGCTGATTTCAGCATCAGAGCAGATCAGTTTTGGAGATCAGATCATCCATCTCAGATACTTCAGCTATATTATTATGTACACTCTTTCCGCTATTTAATATAATAAAATCTGAGATTATTTCTGCTCGACATGTTAGTGCATATGCTTGATTTTTCTCATTTTATATGGCAAAATTCTATTAAATAAATGTGGGTTTTACGCCAAAATGTTAGGGTAAGTTATTTTCTGCAAAATTGGTAAAATATCCCATTTGGGGATATTACAGTGGTATTAGAGCCTTGGTCCTGGCTCAACTTGTGGGTTTTTTTGTTTCCAATTGCAACGCTTATTGTTGAGGGTTTTACCGGAGGAAGCCAAAAACCTAACTCCTGCAACAAAATGAGAAAATATATCTTTGCTGAAAAAGCCAAATTGTGCTGAAGAGCACTTTATTCAACTAAGTGACCCAAATTGTTGCATTTTTAATGAAGGATTGACAGATTGTTGAACAGACTGGGTCATTGAATATTTTAGAAAGAAGTCGAATGATTAATCCTTAGAAAGGCGCTGACAAAATCATTTCTTTAAAGAGGCTGAAATTCAAATTGGTTGTCGAAAAATCGGTGCACAGTGCACCGCCACATGCCGAGAGGCCTCGATTCACTCGCTGAGTCTGCGACGAACTGGAGGAGAACGTAATACGTTGAGTTCTTATCCGGAAGGCCGAGTTCTGAGTGTCGAACGACTGTGCGTTCTTCGTTGTGTTGGGTTGCGCAAGAGTTAAAAGGGCAAACCATAGCCGCATTATCGACCGCTCTCAAAATCAGGAAATCCGTAAAAATGTTTGACGTTGACAATCAGCCGACTCCCAATGTTATAGTGGTTAACAAAAGCTTGGGGATAGACTGATGGATCGAGGTGTATCTAATCACATGAAGGAGGGTTGCGTGGTCGAGTGATCCAAGTATCTGCAGCGTCCATTGTATCAGTAGAAGACCATCTCGATTTATTTAAAGGTCGAGCGTCTCATCTTCTTTGTTTGCTAGGCGTGTCCACTTTCATTTGTGTGTGGCTTGTCGCAGAGTATGTATTACAGAGGCCATTTCTTGCATGCTCCAATTATAGTGTGTCAGTGTTTTCGCTGAAAATAAACCAAAGCACGTGCGCTTGAGGTGACAGAGGAATGCGCTACTCGTGGTTGCCCTTGGATATTATTCCAAGAAAAACAACGCGTGGAGTTCATGGATTGCTTCAGTTGGTGTATACATAAATCTTGTGCAGCCCTGTGCAGTGACCTCTTATTGTTTGACGTATTGAATATCACTCCCATCGTTGTACAGGAAGAGTCTAAGAACAACTTCCAGAAGAGGACGAGTAGCTCAAGTATTAAGCCAACTGCTACAAGAGTGACTCAGGAGGAGTGATACATATATTCCAGTGCTCATTGGGGAGTTGCCAAGGTGGACAGAATTGCACAGTAGCATTGGGGAGTGATTGCTGAAGATACATTGCAATCTGTCCTTTTCGCCAAATTATAAACCAGGTTCTCTAATCTTCTTAGTATTGTGAATTTTGCTTGACAAGCTAGTATGATAAACATGTACACGTTGCTTGGTAACACTGTCATTTGATCTGCATCCTAGTATTTGTATGGGCATCTATTTTGCCACTGTTTTCATAAATTCAACTCAAAACTACACCTACAACAATAATATCTCTAATAGTCTGAAGGAAATCCCCACTTAGAACTACAATAGATTGAGTTTTGAGTAATCAGTTCTCTAAGCTGTTGAATGAGAAGGGTCTAAAGCGCCAGCCATGGGCTGCGTTTGAAGGTTGTACATGAGAGAATTGTTGCAAGAGATTGTGGGTTTGATAGTATCTGCTATGACCAAGGGCAGAGTTGGTGCCTCGGTTGAGTAAAGCGGTTGGGATTTCGCATTTACATATTGCCGTATATGGGCAACAATGTATTGAGCACTATAATAGCATTGTGCACATAGCTTGATTCCCCCATGACATTTCAGAGAGTGGACGTTTGCTGATGCATACTGATATTGGTGAGGAGAGATTGATATATCTTTCATTGTTGCAGCTTTATGCACACTGTCCCAGTTTTGTATTACTGTTGTATGTTACACATTAAAGGGGCAGTAGAACTGTAAAATGGGATATTTAAAATACCTTATAACTTAGCATAATGGTACCCTTAGTGGACTACAATATGGACCAGAAAACAAAACAAAATAGCAGAGCCTTTTCAAAAGGAATATATGCCATCCTTCATAAAGAATCGCCAAAAGATTTGCAAGAAGAATTGGGGATTGGTCACAAAATTCTTGCACTTGGAACATGTTTGAAACACATGAAGATGACATGGAGAGTTCTGTCCAAACTTGATGAGCTTAACGAACTCCTGTCCAAAATAAGCCAAGTAGAAGGGAAGAAACTGATTTGGGCTCTAAAACCTACTATGCTTGCTCTTATACAACCAAATTCTTGGAGGAACCTTGTGAGGGGTTCATACTTCCAGTTCCATCATGCCTCGGTAACATTATGAAGTTGACCGCACCTATAGCTCCATACAATGATGATTTTATGAGGAGGATTATGAGATTGATAGTAGAGACTTTTCAGGATTTGGACAACAGTGCAGGCTCTACCTTTGGGAAGAAGCTTGAGGTTTTAGGAGGTATGGCCACATTCAGAACGTATGACATCATGTTTGATCTTGAGTGTGATGACTTGATTCTACAGATGTTCCAATGCTTCTTCAGCATTAGGAGACATTATCCTGACACCGTCATAGCTCACATGCAATCCATCCTGTCGTCACGTATGAGAGACTGTGAGGCCATTTGCCAGGAGTTGCAGACTAGGTTGCTGAGAATTTGGAGGAGAGAGCAGTTGGTCTCACCTGCTTCTTATGAGCTAGCCCAAGGGCTAGTTGAGCAGAACGTTGGGCTATTCAGGAGACAGTTGACCAGGGAGGAGCTGCTCCATTTTGGTGGATCAAGCAGCAGAAATGAGCTGAGGAGGAAGGGACTTTGCTTCATCTGCAAAGAACCTTGGGGGACTGATCACTCATGCTTGAGTGATGCAGATGATGTGGCAAAGGCAGAACAGAAGGACATTCCTTCTGTATGCCATGATGAAGACTCTTCTTCAGATGAGTCCATGGGATCATATGAGGATGTTTCTGGGGAATGAGAGCAGTCATGTGGAGTTGATGATAGTAGGCCAGAGTTGTATTCCAGTGTGCAGGGTGAGCAGTCAAGGGACTCTACGGGAGATACTCAGGGTGATGAGTCACTTGTGACGATTTAGCCAGAGCAGCATATGATTGAGCATGAGTCAGCAGAGGAGGACACTATGCACATCATGCATGATAGTCCTTTGGGGGAGAGCCAGATGGAGGCTCACATTGAGTCTGTGAGGGATATGTGGCTAACCTTGGGGTCAACCATTGAGGAGGAGCAGCCAGATGCACAAACGTTGAGTACAGTGACATTAGTTGCAGATGCATATCCTCTCGAGATGTTGGAGGTTGATGGGGTAATTCTGCAGAGGGCTAGTAAACAACAGGAGAATGACATTCCTAATCAGGAGAGGGTGGAGCTATTGGAGATGGTGGAGCATCCAACTTTGGGCCGACATACTGATGAGGTGCAGATAGATGCACTTGCAGTCAGCAGAGTTGTAGTGCTTTCAGGGAGTAGCACTCTCTAGGAGTACATCGTTGGGGCTTGCAACATATCTTGCCCACATTGACCGATTATAGAGAGCGGGTCCTTCCTCTGCAGGCAGATCTCGTCGGCAGGCGGGATGGGGCAGCACGAGTTGAGTATGGATTGGCGACCTCTCACCAGACTTGTTTTGCATGCAGGTGTCACTGCAATTGATTCTTCTTCTAGGATAGATTGGCAGGAGATCATGAGTTGGTATCCTATTGATGGTACGATATTCTTAGTCAGGGGCATAGTAGAGCAGGGACCCTTAAACATGACAAATGCTGCAACTTCCAGTTGGCAGTGGGGCACAATCCGTCAGTTCTTCAATGTTCCTGCCCGACTTTGGGAGAGTAGGGTTAGCATCAAATCGAGTCCGGAGTTGGATTGGAGAGACGTGATGAGTTGGTATTCTATTGATAGAGTATCATTCTTAGTCCCGGGTACATTTCAGTATGAGCAGTTGGACGAAAGAGATGTTACATGTTCCATTGGGCCATGGATTGTGGACCGACAATCCATTAGTATTTCAGTAGCACTAACTCGACATTCGCAGGTTAGGATTGACCTCGGCCTAGACCGGGGGTTGGTTGAGAGTGGTTGAGTTGGCCTTTGCTTCATGGGGTGACAACTATAGCTAGAGACAGTGCGCAGTCTGAGCCGTGGGACTTGAGCGATGATTGGCCATGGTGGCATGGGGATCTGGGAGGATTGTTTGATGACATGTACAGTAAGAGATCAGTTTGGGATCTGGGCATTGAGGGGTCTATTTCAGGTTACTTAACATAGGAGCATAACAACACCCAGGGGTTTGTATGGGATCCGGGCATTGGGTCTCAGTTGCATCGGGCCATTAGGGTGGCCAACATTTGGATTGCTTGAGGGCAAGCAATCTTGGGGCGGAAGGTCTGTAATATTCCCTTTTTTGGTGTCACCTATGACAGGGTTAGGATGGACTTCCAGAGTTAGGAGAAGATAGGTCACAAGTACAAGTTTGTGTCATCAGCGGGCCCAAGGGTTTTTTGGAGGAGTTTTGAGGAGTTTCTATGAGGTCGGGTGGCATTCACTTGATATATTCCATCATCCGTGTAGTTTTCCTTTCGTTCCGGTGCATTCTGATAACTTTCAGAAAATTGAGTTTTTTTAGGCTTAACTTAATTAATTAGCTCTAGGTGGCATTCCAGGAGGAATACATGATAAAACACCTTAGTGTAATAGCTCATTGGAACCGAGACAAGGATACCTACATGATGGGACAGTTGAACACGATTTTTAGTGACCTGAGGAGACATGGTAGCCGATTCACTCTTTCCTGCATTAAAAAGGAATATTTTAATAAGAGGGAAAAGTGCTCCATGAATAAAAAATAATAAAATAAGGCTCTAGAAGGATCCAGGAGATCTATAAAAGAAAAGAAGGAGGCCATTGAGGGATAGCTTGGATTAGATCATTTTCTTGTGTATGAAAGGTTTGAGAACGTGGCTATCTACTTTAACAGTAGCTCCAGGACGGAAACCCTTGGGTGATTTGTGAGTGTTGGACGGAAACCCAACTCTCTTGAGGAGATTTCATTCAGGAGTTTCACAGAGCTTCAGAGATATTGGAGTGAGGATCATTCAGATCTTCAACTTGTGCTTCAGTGTGGTTTAGTTGATTCAGCGACAACTGTTACTGGAGGGAGAGGGCATCAGTTTAGTTTTGGGAGGGCTGATTTCAGCATCAAACCAGATTAGTTTTGGAAATCAAATCATCCATCTCAGATACTTCAGCTATATTATCATATACGCTCTTTCTGCTATTTGATATAATAAAATCTGAGATCGTTTCTGCTCGAAATGTTATTTCATATGCTTGATTTATCTTATTTTATATTGCAAAATTCTGTTAAATAAATGTGGGTTTTATGACAAAATGTTAGGGTAAGTTATTTTTTGCAAAATTGGTAAAATATCCCATTTGGGGATAGTACAAAGAAGCTAGTACTAACACCAACAAGTCCACCCTTGATCTCTCACTATTATCATGCAAGTTGTAATGACCCATTTCGATATATAGGAAAAAGGGTATTAGCATGTATACGATGTATGCATATGATAGTTACATATGCGTACATCACATGCTTTGCACTAGTATACTTGTTAAATAATGATGAAAGATGTTTAAATACCTAAATTATTAAGAAGGAAAATATTACCTAAAATTTGACACTCTTAAAATATATATTAAAATATTTTCGTAAACCACACTGGATGGTTCGAAACGTGTCGACAAAACTCTGTTAATGTGATTTTTACCGAAAATTTTCTTGCTTTTCATGATATGGATCACAGAAGCCTAAATTCAATAATTATAAAGTTATTAAATAAAATTAACACTTCTAATCCTGTTTTTTTTTTCTTGAGAAAAAATTAGCAACTTTCTATTAATGAAAATGAAAAGTTACATTTAGTAGATGCAATTAAGCATTTAGAATGCCCATAGGGCCCATGTGCTCAGGCACACAACTCAACGTAGCGAGGCTACCAGAGGTTTGTAAAGAAAAAATAAGAAAAGGAAAAAATTAAAAAGTAAAATTACAAAGTGTGCAGATTAACGAAATCCACAACTAAAATTACACAATGCTAGAAACACTGGACTTGTGGTTTTTGCCTTTTTTCTTTTGAACCTTTTGCCAACCATCTAGTGAAGAAGCAGAGGGGATAATTGCCAACTCCAAGTTAGTAGAGAGTTGACCATCTTTTTTGGAATCAGAACTCTCAGATACATGTGCGTGCTTGGTGCCCACCACACCTCACTCACCGACCTGTTCATCCTTTTGGGGATCAATGCTTGTAGGAGGAGATGTCTTCTCATCATTTTCTTGTTTTTCTTCCATCTTTCCTACTGCCTTCTCTTGTGTTTCTTGCTGATTTTCTGTTTCTGTTTGCATCTGATTTTCTTTCATTTCTTCTTCTTCCTCATTTGAAAGTTGCATATCCGGAAATTGCCAACCTTTCTTCTTTTGTGGTTTCTTGGTTTTTTTTTTCTTTAATAGTGTGCAGGTGTTTTGTAGGTGCCCAATTTGGTGGCATACCCTGCATCTAAAGGTAGTGTTTTCAAAATCTAATGTTTGTGTCCACTTGAGGTCTTTATGTATCAGATGTACGCTGTCTGGCAGGCCTCTGCTAAAGTTCATCTCCACGCAGATTCGCGCAAACGTGAATATCCCTATGTCCATTCTCTTTCAGTCCAGCTTTATGAACTTCCTTAGTGAGTTCCCAATGTTTTCTAGGACTTGATGATGCTATAAAGGGAGGGGCAGATTGTGCAGCCTCACCCAAACAATAATTTTTGTAATTACCATTGAGTTTGTATCAAAACCAGGGAACCATGGGGTTACAAAGAGGCCTGCTCTTCCCCAAAACCATGGTCCCTCATTTGTTGCAAAACTGAAATCTTCTACGTTATCAAATTGTACCACAATTTGCGCATAGATAAATATCGCAATTGCTGGTCCAAGTTTGGTGTATCCATGCATGTAACTCTTCTGGCTTTGTCCAGTATCCATTAAAATGGCAGATAACTGCTTTTGACTGTAGAGCATCAACGAGCCCAGTTACCTTTGGTATTTCTATTGCCAAATCTAGAGTGCTCTCTGTCTTTTCTACAATATATGGGCTTGGCAATGACAGGTCAGGAATTTGATTTTTCCCCTGAGTGGAGGTTTTCCCTCTTAGAATATGCTTGAAAGAGGGTTTGCCCTTTCTTGTTGGTGCAGATCTGGTCGATGTTGCTGTTCCTTGTGCTCCTCCCTTAAGTCTTAAATTCAAAAAAATAGTGGAATTTCTTTGAATTTGGTATTCATATAGTTTGAGTTTTTCCTGTAGTGCTTTCCCTGAGTATATCAGACTCTGTTTTTGAGTCGGGATGCTTGTAGCATTTTGGATTTTTTCTTTCACCTCTGATACCTGCTCCGAATCCCTCAACCATAATGTGATGGTCTTCCCGTCTAATGCTTTTATAAATATTTGAAAATTGGATTTCAGATTGTAGACCTCTCCGCATAAATCACATCCTGTGTGTATTGAGCT
Source organism: Pinus albicaulis (assembly GCA_034641835.2). Lineage (NCBI taxonomy): Eukaryota > Viridiplantae > Streptophyta > Pinopsida > Pinales > Pinaceae > Pinus > Pinus albicaulis. The sequence continues at coordinate 1,313,378,349 of CM076583.1, read as the reverse complement.
TATCCCTCGTGGGCTAGGATTTACAACAGATAAGGTAAAAGGACCAGGGGATGGGAAGCCCACAGACAAGAGTGATGGTAGAGAGGGCTTCTCCCTGTGTCATGATAGTGGAGAAACCAGAGCATGAGGGGCCGACCCCCAAGCCATCCACCCCAACGAAAAGTTCCAATCTTTAAAATTTCTGAGATGTAACGAGTTAACAGAGAGTGTTTTGTGGGTTACCGAGAAACATGCACGAATCTCCCGGATCTGGCCAGCCGTGCTCAAAAGCTCCGCAGAGGATGTGGTCCAGCGTCGTGAGGGGGCGAATAGCGGTAGAAAAATACCATCAGACAACATGTTCCTGAGCTAGCTTACCACGCAGGTGTCGAGAGCGGCCCCTGTGTAATGGCCTGGCAATCATAGAGAGGTCGAGCCCATACGTTCGTCATTTGCGCAGAAGCCTTTGATCTCAGCCTCTTTGTTGTCTTGATTTCCAGCCCTAAAGCCCTTGCAGTCGCTCCCTCCATGGCGAAATTCTGGAGTAGAGCCCGATCTGTGAACTTGCGTCAAGGGAAAACTGGTGCATGGGTGCAGGAGCGCCGACTCCTTGTCCATTGTTCCCCTGCCTCGTTTCTCCTCCTTTGGGTCGACCACCAATTCCTACGAGAGGTAGATGTAATTGCTACCCTTTGAGGGCTGGAACCCCTCTCCCAAGCCGACCCAGTTGTTGTCGGCAGCCGCACAGCCATGAAAACCTAGACCTGTTTGTCTTTCGCCGTATTGCAGAGCCATCTTTTCCTATTCTTTTGTTGATATTATGCAAGTGAAAGCAACTCACCCACTATCATTTTATTCCAACACTTCTAATCCTGTTAATATAAATATATATAAATATTCTTTTTTAACTTAAATATTATAATTCAGATGTTTTAAGTTATAATTATTTATTTAATGTAACACACTTGATTATATAAACAGGTACAAGATATAACTATTAATTATATTTAAATAATATATAGTTAAAATCTAAAAAGAAAATTATTTTATATAACAACCTTTTGCTATACGTAACGTATCCTTGAGGCTCCACGTACAAATTAGATGACTAAGTGATAAAAAATCAGGTGACGGCGGCAAAAGAAGGCAACGACTGCCTAACCAGACTTATTTATACTTGTACACGAGACATCGAGGGGGAGGAAAAACAGAGGAGGAAATTTCTGAACTGAAGATTGAATTTATGAGCTAAGAGATTGGAATTGGAATTGGAGACTAAGAAATTGTTCTTGAATCTTTTGGGCACGGGAGCCAGAGTACTTTGATTGTGAAGTACTTTGGAGCTGGGTACCAAGGATTGTGCCTAGATTGGCAGGGAGGTTTTGGTCATTTGGTAATAGGAGCGAAATTGGAGCAACAACTCAGGATCAACTTCAACCATAGAAGCCAAGTATGTATTGTTGATTTATGGTAGCATTGGATGTGCTCTAGCCTTGAAATTTTGGATACAGGCTAAGACATACGTATTCCATAAAACCAAAAATGATTTTGGAAGATTCCACTTAGAGATGATTTAATTAAAATAATTAATTGTTTTTTTAATGTTTTCCTAAGTGTAAACTTAGGGAAACTGATTAATTAAAGGGTATTAATTAAACTTAGTGTGAATCTTCTAGAAAAAGTCATGGATCACCTCCAACTTAATCTTAGCCCTTGATTATGTTTTAATCTTGGTCGTTGAAGGTTCAACATAAGAATATAAGGAGGAGGGTGAGGGGCCTATGGAAACACACATCAGACGGAGAAAGAATCAAGAGTTCGATTTCTTCAGTGAGAGGAAGAATCAAAGTGATTTCTCATTTGCAGAGAGGGGAAGGTGAAATCTCCAAGAGGGAGAATTTCTGATGCATAGAAAGTGCAAGAAAAGGGGTGAGAGAGGAGCCAAAGCATCAGCGCAGAGTCATCCTAGCAGCAGTTATGCTAGGCTAGCGCAGAGAAGCAGAGGGAGTTCTCGTTTTCTTGTTGGAAGGGCAGCTGAGGATTCATCCGGTGTCAGAAGGACATTTTAGGAAGGAAGGAGCACTCCAGTGTCATACAACAACAAGCACAGAGGCAACCATGACAAGCAGCAGAAGCAGTGACGTAGTGACAGTGTGAGTGACGCAGTCACTGCGCAGAAATCACGCAGAGCCAATCAGTGTGGGTGTAGGTCAGTGCCGGAACTCAGATGGTAATGTGAGAATTGTCTCACTCAACTTTTTCTCATCAGAATTCTTCAGGTGATTGATGGACATTTACAATCACAAATTTGTACTCAAAATTTCTGCATGATAAAGAAACCCTCAAATTTGCTGCATTAATTTTCCCACATTGTGTTTTTCCGGGACAGTTGTCCAAAAATAACAGTGTCTATGTGTGATTACTTGTGTTATTTTTACATGTGATTTGTTAATCGTGATGTCTATAACATATTTTATTTTGTTATTTAACACAAGAGAAATGTTAAATAATTGTGTTTGACAATGCAATAGAAGAAATTTAATAAGTAGCTGCAGTAGAATTCCCCATTATAGAATTTTCACATGTATTGTGTGTTTAGTTGATAAATTGTGTTTTTAAATGGTTATTGACTGAGTAGTTACTCCGATTTGTCAAAATTGTAAAATTAATGAGAACTGAGCTCTACATTTTGATATCAGAGCAAGTTCAAACTTTGTGGATCTTAGGGCTTCTCTTTAATCTTCTCTGTGATTTTCCACGCTCGTATTGTCTCCTCCATGTTACAGTAACTCATCACTATGTCTACTGTAGAATTGGGGTATTCAGCGATAGTCGTTAAATTAGGGCACAAAATTCGGTGATAGGAATTGAGAATGGCTCGCTTCATGGTTTCAATCCGCCATCTGGCGATACGCACTCTGTGGCACCCATCTTGCAAGAGTTCGCCCTTGTACTTTGTAAGATAGATAAACACTACTTTCCCTCTTCGCTTTCCTTAGATTTGACTCTTGGTATCATTGTTTTATTCAAATATTGGTTGGATTCTCTACTTCTTATCCCCACCAAATTCCGTTAACGAAGCTTCCGCAATGAAGTGATTAATCTCTGGTGAAACCAACACAGTTACGATGTTTTTTTTTTCACTGCACATAAATTCAAAAGAAAATTGACGCCCTGTAGAACCTTTGGAATTAGTATATGCAAAGTCTAAACATCACCTTCTGATTCAACTTTGATGTGTATTTGTGAGACAGTCTTGCAAATTGGTAAGTGTTCAAGAAAAATGTGCGTAGAGACCATTGCAGGCCTCACTGGAGGAGTGGCGATATTTCTCTACGAATGTCTGATAACCTTTAAGGCAGAAATTTACTTTGCTTGTGAAGTAGGAATACTGAATTAAGAAAAGTTGTTCCCTCCTCTTCAAACATTAACGAAGATACGAAAATATTAATATGGATGCCTATGAATTATTAATGAACATTTAATGACAGATAGTGGGGATCCGAAGACGTTTTACAGTTATTATTCATGTTCATTATCCATGAGGATGTGATTCGTCAAAAGGTAGAATATATGTGACATATCGATCTATCTGGGTAGATTTGGATAGATTGGGGGTTCAATTTGGTGGGTCCGATGAAGGCTAGATCTGAAGGGTGAGTCATGTCACACTAGGTTGTTAGTGCTTAGTTCTAGTCTAGTCCTTCTACCTTGAATAATTAAAATTCCATAAGCTTGTTTTAAAATTCAATCAATTAAAATCATTTTAAATAAATAATAACCATCGTAATTAATTTGGTTTGTTGCATAGAATAATTTCAACAATATTGTCCTCTCCTTAAGTCAAAATATTTTGATTTTCTCGACGGTCATTAGGATTATAATATGACAACACATTTGGTCACCAGTGCTCCCTTTTTCATAAAAGCCAAAAATTTGTTCAACCAACATTATGATTTTAATATTACAAAATAGTTGATCGCCTACTTTAGAATCAAAAGTACCTCTCAATATATTATGGTTTTGGTAGAGTCCATTTGGCATATTAAAATTGTTACTTCAATTTTCTTTTGATTCAATGAGGTTGTAGAACCCAAATGACAAACAATAGAAAAGAAAAATACAAAAAAAAATTATTATGAATAATGCTCTGTCTATAATGGAACGCCATTAATATGCAAGGTGCATAGATAACTAATGCGAACAGATATAATGAAAGACCCAGTAAAATGTGGAAAATGCGTCACTGTACAATAGTGAAATGAAAACGATGGAGCACAAAAGGAAGGCATTGATTGTTCAATAAATTAAATGCATTGAATTTTTATAGTCAACATGCGTCTGGTTATGCTTTCATTTAGATTATAATTCTTTATTTTTTTTAAGAAACCATGAGGCACACATGAAGGAACACATGGTTAAAAGTAGCATGATATTTATGTTATTTTTACAACATAACTAAAACTTCTCAAATATTATTTCAATTGGTATCAATAAAATAGATCTCGAGTTATGCATTTGACACTAACTATTTATTAATTTGGTATATCATTCATGAAATAAAATATTAATATCTCAATTATTTTCCCAAGTTATCTAATGAGAACATGGATTCTCTAACTTGGACTTCATTAGTTAGTTAATGAGGAAACATGCACTTATGCAATTGATTAGGATTTATGAAGTTGGCACATGGTTTTCGGTTCACATATTTGTATTCTTTTTATGCTTTATCTACTTTTATATACAACTGTGTTTTGTATAAGCAATAGTCGTTAAAGGATTTTGAGTTTTCTTTCTTCTTTCGTTTCTCAAAAATAATATCTTATTACACGATTGTGGTTATATCTAAGTAAGAAGATATTTGGTAAGCATATTTTGTGATTTTCAAGAAGGTTAGTTAGATATATTGTATAGTTGTTTATTTATATCGTTTGAAAAATTTATAATATATTATTTTATTGAGTTATATATATATATATATATATATATATATATAGAAAAAGGAAAAAAAGAGAAGAATGCCTTAGTATCATATACATCTTCATCTTAAGTATTTATCTTTATCTTTTTATATCTTATCCATAATATTTCTTAGTCTATATCTATATTTGTTAGGCTACTCAGAGCATTAATCATGTCATTCATGAATTTATCTAAAGAGTTAATAATCCTATCATAGGGTTAGAAGATGCTAGGCAAATATTACGAAGTGATACTATGGTCTATGAAGACCCATGCATTTTGATAAGTATTATTATGCATCAGGATATAACACCATGCATTAGTACAAGGAGGTAGCGATGGCACCCTCCTTGACCTCAATATCAGTAAGACCTGCCTGCAAGTAATAATAGAAGAAAACTATATCTGTATGTGATCTTGAATTTCTGAAATTGTATTTATTAAATCTAAATTGTACCTCAGATTTTCATAATCTTATTATGTGACCAAGAAAAAGTTGCGATGGTAAGGACATATCAACGACAACAACGCCATCGGGTAGCATTGCCATCACCAACGCCATCACCATCGCCACCATCGAGACAATCATCAACACCAGTTGCTTCAGTGCCTGAGCTAACCGTTATAATGCGCTCATTGGAAGCCATTTTGGAAACATTAAAAGGGTCACTAATTACCAACACCGAGGAAGAGCAACCTCATCTTGAGGAAAGAAACTTAGAGAAGCCCAAAGATTGTGATTATAGACAATTGAGGGAAGATATTTCTAGGGAACTACAAAAGATTAAACTCTCAGAATTCTCAGGAGGGCGAGCCTGAGAACGTGCTGAAGCATAGTTAGATTTAATGCACATACTTCAAAGGAGAAAGTGGTCCACCAAGATGTCCTTATGTTGTTATTCTTTAGCTCCCTCTATGGTCATAACTCATGGTTGCAAAATCACGAACCTAGGAGCATCTCATCTATTGCCGAGTTCGTTGATGGCTTTCTTAGACATTTTCAAGTATGCCCCGCATTGAGCATTCAAGAGGAAGCCTTCATCGAGCATCATCAAGACCTTGAGAACCTAACTGATGAATGGGAAGATGAGTGCTCCTTGGGTCTGCATTATGAAAAGGATGATTTTGAGAACACGTGTGTTGGGAAGGATGAGTCCATGGAAAGTGAAGTTGAGACTAACCTTACCTCTCTCAAGGATATTACTGTCGATGAATCTCCTTTTGAGAACCTTGTGGAAGGTGATCCCATTAGCCCCTTGAAATATGACATTAAAGATTACTTCCACATTGAAAAGGGTAAATGGGAAATTGTTGGTCCTCAATTTGATTGTGCTCCCATTTATGACACTGTCAAGGAAGATGAGATTGAAAGTGGTGTCCCCTTTCTCTCGAGCATTATTTATGATGACATATCCATCAATACCCTTGAGAAGAAGGATCATTATTTTCCCTTACATGAAAAGGATGATTTTGAGGAGGAAAAACCCGTTGAATATAATACTTCACCTCCCCTTTGCCTCATCCTTTTGTTCATCACCTCAAGTCTTCCACAAGTGATCCCCTTGCCCCTTTTCAAATGATCTCGAGTAACCATGAGCCCTTTCCCCCTTCTGAGTATGGTGTCAAGGAAGAACCCCTAATTGAATATGCTTTATCTTCTTGGGTACCCCTTCAGGTTCATGACCAATCTATAATATCCCCTTTTCAGTGTGATCATGATGGGCAACCTACTTGTGTTTCTCCATCTCATCAGTCCCTCTTTCCTACTAATCATAACCTTGTTGATGCAATAAAATATGACATAAATGATATGCCCGAGGTTTCCATCCATAAAAAAATTATGAGCCTAGTCATTGACATCTCTATATTTTGGTTAGAAAAGACGATCTCATGGACTAGATTGCATCCTTCTCTTATCTCTTCTCACGTGATCATCCATGTGTGGGAATCATATTTTTCCACATCCCACCCACTTCATCCTCCATATAATGGTATCCACATTTGCTTTGGGATTTGCTACATGAGTAATCATACTGACAGGTAGATTTATATTGATAGGATGACGTGTCGGTTGCACTAGCTCTATGATTACACTTAGTATTAGTTTTGCACCATATGGATGTTAGAGTAGGATGCATTTGCATGTTGATTTTCTACATTAGAATTAATCTCATGTGATGTTTCTCATGACAGATTAGCTACATTTAGATTAAAATTTTATATTTTTATTACTTGTTGATTTTATGGCCTAACATTAAGCATGGGTGATCATAGGACACAGTGAAAAACATGCTGCCCCATGGGTTTGGTTGTTGATATGTGCAGATAACAAGTCTACGGTGACCAAGAGATTGTTGGAGTTCTCGTGACCTCTCGTTCGAGTAGGTTTACCCACTTCTTCAAGAGATCAGAGCAAGATGTTACCCACAACCCCTTGCAGCCCTTAACTAGCTTGTTGTACCATTTCTTCGCCACGTGAGCCAGCCACGTGGTCGCTCACCCATTTGTATTGATCGTATGTTTGATGGTGGGCCTTCCAAACCTAAAGGTATGTCTTGTCATTTGGTAATTGAGTATTGGGTTTACTTACCATGGACACTTTTGGGCATGGGTTAATGGGCGGATTCGTCACAAAGAGTGGGCTTAGTTTGTGCTTCTATCCCCTTGACCTCTTGGGGATGTTACCCTTGGATTTTAGTCTCGTGGGATCTCCTTTACTGATCATTTGGTTATAGGGTGGTACTACTTGGGAAACCCCGACTTTGGTTGCGTGGGCCTGCTCCCTTACGCACATATATCACTCCCCTTCCACTCACTATAACCCCATTCATTGTATTTCCTGCTTGGGTCCACATTTCCTTATTGGGTCCACATTTCCTTACTGGATCCACATAGGGTCAGCTTCCCCATTCCCTTGCCCCCACCTTTGGGTCAGGCTTGGAATGATTCCCTGGAGGTTGAAGCAGCTGAAAAGAAAAAATAAAAGCATAAATGACCACATTCAACATGAAAATGAACCACAAGATGCAAAAGATGGTCGAGACAAACATACTTAGCACGTGGGCAAAAGCCAATGCATGAGCTCTATCCGTACCCATGTAATATTCTAAATCTGCCATCAACGAATTGGAATATTAGAGTTCTTACTCTTCTTATTTAGTTAAGTAAATAAAAGGGGGGAGAGACCCATAAACCCAATAGATGAATAAAATCCACTTCTGTGGTGTGAATGTGGGTTAATTAGATAATGGAGCAACATTATAGAGTAGTGGAGCATATTATTGATGAAAGAAGAGTGAAGGTCATGGAGAAATAATGATGAAGTGATGGAGGAAGTGGTGCATTAAATGCACACATGATGGAGATAATGGAGGAATAAATGAAAGATGATGGAGATAGTGGAGGAGTAATTGTAGAGATGATGGAGATAGTGGAGGACAACGCAGTCTTTATGGAGGCTAGTGGCCACATGTGCAGCACAGTTATGAGGTGGGTCAAGGCTAGGGAAGGCTCACAAGCATAAAAGGAAGATGAAGGCAGCAAAGGAAGGGGAGTCTGAATTTTTATTATTGAGTGTCGTAAGACATTCTTTGCACGCCTCAGCTGTTTAGCCAAGTCTGCTGTGCTATTTAGCACCAGGTGTTCTTGAGCGAGAATCCCACCCTTACCCACGAGGGACTTCGAGTGCCTACTCTGGGAAGGTTTTCTTGGGCAACATTCATCATCCGACAATCAGTGCCACTTTCAACCACTCTCATCTGCACTTCCAGCTACAGGAATTACACATTTCTGAACTTGGGTTTGAGAGTTGGAAGGTTGTTCTCAGTACTTCAGCTGAGAAACTTGTGGAGGGATCAACCCTTCACACTGTGGATCCATTCTAGTCTTCCAGGAGTTTCATTGTCATATCCGGCATCAGGCCAACCATCTAATTTTTCTATGCAGCAACATTTCCTGCAGGAATTGCGTAATTCTGCAGTGAGGGTTTGAGGAGAAGAGGAAGTTCCAAGCAAATCAACTTGGAATCTTGTGAGGGATTAATCCTTCACTCCGGGGATCACTTCTGCAGCCTGGGATCCGCATTGTATTATCTATCAGTAGGCTACATCATCAGCCCTCTTAGACAATGTAGTATTACCCAACAGTTGTGCATGCAACAGCTGCACATTCCGTGGAGGAGCTAGATCTCAAGTTTTGAGCTTGGGAATCGGGAGAAGGGACTAGCCCTTCAGTTAGTGAGCTGAGTGGGTTCTATTGCATCTGATAGATATTCTTTTAGCCCCAGATCAACAGTTGTCTCCAGGGAATGCGTAACTCAGCTAGCAGGGGTGCAGTGTGCAACCCAAAAAGAGCCGAAATTCCAAACTCAAAATCTGGCCAAACCATTTCTGGGGTTTTTAGGGTTTTTTCGAGTAGAATCTGTGGTTAAAATATCGGATGTTTCTGAGCACTCCAACAACCTCTCGCACATAGATCTTCTTCCCAGCAGCATTGTCCAGTAGTAGCAGTTTCTACTTTCCAGTGCTAATTTTCATTAGTGTATTTCAACCATCTTGTGGCTTGAGTGCATTCCTTTTGGAGCATTGTGTACTTACATTGCTGTTGATACATAATGATATGGCTCAACTGTTTCTGCTAAAGTTTAATGTCTTGATGTTATATTCCGACATTTCCAGCATTTTACAGTTTTGTGCTTACATTCTGGTTATTGCCTTGATTGAAATGTTACAAATGTTTTATATTCCTGTTTCTCCCATTTTGGGATATTACAGTGGTATTAGAGCATGATCCTTGGCTCAGCTTGTGGGCATTTCATGACATCATAAGAATAAGAAGAAGCAGAAAAATAAGTCTTCAATGGCGGAAGGATTGAGCTTTGTCACGCTTCTACTCATATCTATGCAAGATCTCACCATGGAGATCAAAGAAATGAGAAGGGAAAGGAAAAAGGAAACCTCAAGAGGGTTTCAAAATGGAGAAGGTCCGAGCACTCCCTATCAACAGTATAAGCAATCGACGGTGCAGGAAGTTCCACAACGCCCCACTATGCCCACTTTCCTTGCAGAAAAAATGAATGGCATGGAGATGGAGGATATTTGGAGCATGAAACTCCGAGTGATTATCTTGTAGAGTAAAAATCTCAATCTAGAGCATTCAAAGAGAATTTGACTTTCCCACATTTTTGCCAAATTAAAGAGAGTTAGAGACCCCGCAACAACAATAGAATAAGAGGGCACATGCAGAATAGATTCTTTCTACCTACATTCGATGGGTCATCCAAAAGCACGACAAAAGCTTGGATGGAGAAGTTAGATGCATTCTTCCAGCGACACCCAATAGCGGAAAAGGAAGCTATTCAGATTGTAGTGCTACACCTTGAGGGTGAAGCAAATGACTGGTGGTTCGACAGATTGGAGCATGCAAGAGTGACTACGTATCCATACTTCACTCAAAGGTTGGTAGAGAGGTTTGACAGAAGAAAAACGGAGGCACTTTCCATAGAGACATTTTCCGACATTAATGAGGAAGTATATGAGGAGCATAAGGAAGATGTCAACGCTGATACTCCGAGAGGAGAGCAACTACCACCACCACCACCAATTGTAGTAGAGGTACTTGCATCAGTGGGAGGAGCACTTGCATCTTTGCAAGATGGTCCTGAGCATTCGACATTAAGAGTCTCAGGCATGATTCAAGGGGTGCATGAGGAAGAGGAAGCAGATACCAACGCTAGTGCAGCAGTAGAGGAGCAACCATCACCATCACCAGTAGTTGGAGAAGCAATTGCACTGGTTGGAGGAACTCTTGTAGCTTTGCAAGATGTTCCCAAGCATCAACTTATCCAAGGTATGCAAACATTTCCACCCCATATTATTTCAGCACATCAGATTGAGATTTGTGGGGTCATGCCATCAGGGCAATTGCATGACCAAGGGTTAGAGCACATTGCTGATTTGGAGCAGCAGACTATCACTACACAGAGGACCCTTGACTGGTTCAAGGAGAAGATGTATAGCTATCCCAATTTGACATTGTTGAGTTGCACACAACACTTTGTGTTGGAGTGTGGAGTTTCTGAGGATGGGATTAGCATAGTCCTAATGCAGGGAAGCTATGTAATAGCTTTCGAGAACCGGAAGTTATTGTCACATGAGCTGTCGTATTCTATTTACGACAAAGAAATATTGGCCATTATGCATGCATTGGTCAATTTTCGACAGTTTTTGACTGGCAGTAGATTTCGGATGAAGACCAACTACCATAGTCTTCGGCATCTTTTTGAGGAGGAGCAACAACTGCAGAAGAGGCAACAATGGTGGATCAGTACAAAGTAGGACTATGAGTTCAACATTGTGTATGGAGAGGGCCATGAGACAACACTATCATGGAGATCAACAATGCTGTCACTGAGGAGCAGTTTTGATTTGAGGGCCCAGTTATTATTTGAGCATTTCGATGACTACTTCACTTATGAAGCATTAGATGGGCAGATGGTAGATGGTAGACATCATGTAATGGATAACATCTTCCATTATCACGACAGATCCTTCTTGATGAGCACCTCACAGCTCAAAGAGAAGTTTCTGCATGCAGCATATTCAGAACCTTATAGGTTCTATCGGGCCGTCAGAGAGAGGTTCTCATAGAGAAACCTCAAGGAGGATGCACTTCGACATATCATGGAGTGCAAATATTGTCATCAGATTGTGGAGGATGATATTGTCGACATTGATCCGATGTTGAGGTATGCACATTGCTTCGACAGTTTCACACAGTACATCTCTTCATCCGTGACCGGATTGTCTTTCTGGGATGTCTTCATGCTTCATGGTCTTCCCAAGGCCATAGATAGTGATGGGGACAAGTATTGTATGAGCAGTTTTTGGCGGGAGCTTCTCCATTGGGTGGATACCGAGTTGGTGCATGATATGAGTCATCACCCACAGTTAGATGGATGGATGGAGATGATGAGCAAGTGGCTGAAAAGCTACTTGCAAATCTATGACATAGGGTAGCAAGAAGCATGGCTGCGCTGGATGCTCTTGTGTGAGTATGGTTACCACCCAACATTTCAGATTGGTATGTTCCATGCCTTGCACAGTACTGAGGTGATGTAGCAACAGGAGGCATGGCTGCGCTGGCTACTCTTGGGAGAGTATGGCCAAGACATTGCATTTTATATGTCCATTGGTATATCACTGTTTCCCACCTTGCACAGTAGTGATGAGATGCAGCAGCTGGAGGCATGGTTCATCTGATTACTTTGGAGAGAGTTTGGCGATCACATGACATATCACATGTCAATGGGTATGTTATTGTTTGGGACTTTGCATGATACTCATATGATGTGGCAGCAGGAAGCCTGGCTATGTTGGTTTCTATTGGGAAAGTCTGGTGTGACATTCTACATGTCAATTAGTATATCATTGCTTCATGCTTTGCATTATGATGATGTGAGGTGGCAACAAGAGTCATTGTTGCGCTCGTTGCTCTTGGGAGAATATGGATTGACACTCTCCCATACCTTGCATAATGATGATGTGGGATGGCAACAAGAAGCCTTGTTGCGTTGGCTTCTGTTAGGAGAGTATGGCCACCATACTTGGTATGATTGTGAGGTGGTGTGGTAGCAAGAGGCATTGCGGCGGTGGCTTCTATTGGGAGAGTATGGTTTGACATTTCACATGTCAATCCATATGTCTCTATTTCCTACTTTGCACAGTGTTGAGATGATGCTTAGAGCTAGCAAGGCCACCAGGGCCAAGGATTGGAGCATTGAGAGACACAACCTACTCCATGTAGCATGGGCTGGAGAGATAGTTTATGAGTTGGGAATTTCCACTTGGGGAAGGAACTACTACACTTCACATATCTCATGCAGAGAAGAGGCTCTTGGACAACAGATGGTTGCCACTTGGGGACTCATTGATGAGGAGAGGCATCTAGCTACACAACTGGAGGCCATTCTAGACATTCTAGAGAGGCAGCTATGGAGCTGGGCATTCATAACACATTGGAGCAGATGGGGAAACCTTCCATATGAGGATGCCACTTGGGAGGGAGATGGATTTCTGCAACATCCACTTTTGCAGTGGCTTGAGGACAAACAACATTTTGGCTGGGAGGATTGTCATATTCCAAATTTGCCATCAACTAATTGGAATATTAGAGTTCTTACTTTTCTTATTTAGTTAAGTAAATAAAAGTGTGGAGGTACCCATAAACCCAATAGATGAATAAAATCCACTTCTGTTGTGTGAATGTGGGTTAGTTAGATAGTAGAGCAGGATTATAGAGTAGTGGAGCAGATTATTGATGCAGGAAGAGTGGAGGTCATGGAGAAATAATGATGATGTGATGGAGGAAGTGGTGCCTTAAATGCACACATGATGGAGATAATGGAGGAATAAATGCAAGATGATGGAGATAGTGGAGGGGTAATTGCAGAGATGATGGAGATAGTGGAGGACAGCGCAATCTTTATGGAGGCTAGTGACCACATGTGCACCGCAGTTATGAGGTGGGCCAAGGCTAAGGAAGGCTCAGAACCATAAAAGGAAGATGAGGGCAGCAAAGGAAGGGGAGTCTGAATTTTTATTATTGAGTGTTGTAAGACATTTCTTTGCACGCTTCAACTATTTAGCTAAGTCTGTTGTGCTGTTTAGCATCGAGTGTTCCTGAGCGGGAATCCCACCCTTACCCACGGGGGACTTCGAGTGCCTACTCTGGTAAGTTTTTCTTGGGAAGAATTCATCATCCGACAATCAGTGCCACTTTCAGCCACTCTCATCTGCACTTCCCGCTACAGGAATTACGCATTCCTAAACTTGGGTTTGAGAGTTGGAAGGTTGTTCTCAGTACTTTGGTTGAGAAACCTGTGGAGGGATCAACCCTTCATACTGTGGATCCATTGCAGTCTTCTAGGAGTTTCATTGTCATATCCGGCATCAAGCCAACCATCTAATTCTCCTATGCAACAACATTTCCTGCAGGAATTGCATAAATTTGCAGTAAGTGTTTGAGGAGAAGAGGAAGTTCCAAGCAACTCAGCTTGGAATCTTGTGAGTGATTAGTCCCTTCACTTCGGGGATCACTTCAACAACCTGGGATCAACATTGTATTATCTATCAGTAGGCTACATCATCAGCCCTCCTAGACAACGCAGTGTTACTGAGCAGTTGTGCATGTAGTAACTGCACATTCAGTGGAGGAGCTAGATCTCAAGTTTTGAGCTTGGGAATCGGGAGAAGGGACCAACCCTTCAGTTAGTGAGCTGAGTGGGTGCTATTGCAGCTGATAGATCATTCTTTCAGCCCCAGATCAACAGTTGTCTTGTAATATTCCCAATTAGCCTTGCTAATTGGAATATTTCATTTTTGTTTAATTTTGCCGCTTTAGCTAGAAATAATAAATAAAGTGAGAAATAAGAGGGGTCACCTCACTTTATAAAATAAAGTGTTTTCCTAGTTGATTAACGTTATAACTTAGAGAGGGGGCCTTGGGGGTCCACATGGATATGAGGGGAGGCCTCACGCTGACCCAAGGTTAACTGCGCAGGCCAAGGAGAGTGAAGGACGCAGTCAAGGTTTTGGAGGGAGTTTAGCACTATAAAAGGTGGGGTTCCCACCTCATTTTGGCATTGATGATTTGATATTGATATTGACAGCTAGACTTCTGTCTACTTCAGCACGCCGGTTGTTTAGTCGGTCTGCAGCACTGTTTAGTGCAAACTGAGTGTCTCCGGTCGGAGATCTCACCCTTAGCTTCGGGGGACTTCGAGTGCCCGGCCCGGTAAGGTTATTTTTGGTATCACCTTAGCCTCGGGGGCTTCGAGTGCCTCGGCTCGGGGTAAAGTTATTTTCTCGAGCATCATCCTTCGCCCGTGAGTAATTAGGCGGAGCTCGGTGGAGATTTGGAGAGGAGAAACCCCCTTCTTGAGACTGCGCAGATCCAGGAGATAGGACGCTGATCCAGAGGGGAAGGACGCAGATCCAGCAGGAGGACTCAGATCTGAATAGTGAGGACGCAGATCTGGAGAGATAGCAGCAGATCTAGCCTTGGAGGACGCAGATCTGGAGAGATAGCATCAAATCCAGCCTTGGAGGACGCAGATCTGAGGAGATATTGGAAGATCTAGCCTTGGAGGACGCAGATCTGAGGAGATATTGGCAGATCCAGCCTTGGAGGACGCAGATCTGGAGAGATAGCAGCAGATCCAGCTTGGAGGACGCAGATCTGGAGTGATAGGACGCAGATCTGGACAGGGAGGACTCAGATCCAGCAGATCTGGGCAGAGAGGACGCAGATCCAGTTAGGGAGGACGCTGATCTGATGAGCAGGGTCTTGTGTGAGGGGTTTGGCAGCGCTTTTCAGTGTTACCAGCCTTGAGGAGTGATCATCTCATCTGGAGGATTTGTGGCCAGCGTTTCCTGCGTAGCCTGCTTGTCACTGAGACGGCGTTTTTATTGCTCATAGTCCCGATTGCATTCCAGTAATGAGTTCTTCCCGAGATCTTGACCGAATTTGGGAGCCATTGTCCATGTCTGCCCGACCATTATTTGTTCTGAGAGGGTCTCCACTTGCAGGCCGAGATAGGTGCCTCATTCGATTGTCTTGTATTCCTATCTATGTATTCTCGGATTAATAAAATGGCTTAGTGTTACGGCATTCTATGTGTACTTGTTCCATTATACGGTTCCGGCATTTTGTTTTATGTCTGTACGGCATATTTACGCGTATTCTTTTGGTTATTTCCCTTTGGGGGATACTACGATTGGTATCGGAGAGCATAGTCCCAGCTCGACTGTGGTCTATGGCAATGGAAAGTCATACGGAGCAATAGCGGTTGCAATACCAAAACATGAGTTGGAAAAAGGGCCAAAATATAAAGGGTCAAATTTTGAAGGTTGGAATTAGAAGAAACGTTTTCTGGGTTTTTCTGGGTTTTGGGCAAGGATCACCTTCCCAAATTCCTAGAATTTTCTGAGTAGTTTTCAATGAGTAAATCGGAGGTCGAAGTTAAGCAGTAGTATGGTTTTGGAGCAGCAGTGCCATTTCATGGGGAGCCTGTAGACACATAGCAGAAAGAGCTGATGGCAGGTTATGATGATGAGAGGAGATTTATAGAGGTGCTCCTCCAACACATGTACAGGAGACGTCACGAGAGGCTCTTGGCCATGGAGATCGATCGAGAGACTCGTAGCGACGCGGTTGGCGGAAACCCCAAGGGTTTCGGATTGGTGAGGGATCGAGGCACATCCGCCATTTGCCGGAGCATGATGCCACTCGGCATATGGCATCACATACACCCACACGTCTGTACTTACTTTTAGGATGAAGACGGGGACAACGGTGCGGCAAGAGATAGATCGGGTCGGATGGTGACATTCTTGCGGTACCCCCCCCCCCGAGGCTTTAGGACCGATTCCATGAAAGGCTCTCGTTCGGAAAATATATCCCGGATCAGTATGGCATTAGACTCCGGGGGCACCGGCATCATCATGGTGGAGACTACCACCGCACAGCTAGTAGAGATTATGTTAAGCTCCAGCGTGATAGTAGACCTCACGACTTTCACAGAGGGAACAAGCCCTCACATGATAGGGGCTTACAGCGCACAGTGGATAGATTCCATCTACCGACATTTGACGGGTCATCCAGGTGCTCAGAAAGAGCTTGGGTGGACAAGTTGGATACCTCTTCCCAGCTTGACCGGGTATCGGAGAGGAAAACCATTAAAATGGTTACCTCGCATGGAGACCGAGGGCACACGGGATTGCGGGGAGTTCGAGGATGCACCTAGTGTGAGCACGGGACTCACCATCATTAGAGTCCTCCTTGGCAATAGTGCCGGTTGATATCGTAGTGGAGGAGGTAGAGCCTACCGTGGGGGGGGGGGGCCATCCTTTGAGGTGATGACTAAAGCCATGTCCGAGTCTTCGGGTGGTAGCAGCACACGACAGATGGGTGAGGTATCAGGAGAAATATCCATTATCGATGAGGCACTAGGAGATACAGAGGTATCAGATGATGGTCGCAGACAGCGGTATCATCGGCTTCGGACGGACGCGGATTTTGAGGGAGAAGGCCGCGTCGGTACGGAGACCATTTGTTGCGGGACCCGAGGAGCCGGAGGGTATGAGAGGGACTTGTGCCAAGTCGGCGGCCAAGTTGGTTCGCATTGGGAAACGACTGATTCCACGATGGTACAACTTGAGAGAGCACGAGGGAGCGTCGAGATCATTCCCCGCCGGGCATGCATGGATGGGACTAGCAGTATTGTTGGGTCATCTCTTCCCATTAGAGAGGGGGGGGACGATTAGAGTTGCACGAGGTACAGCGGCCACGTGTTGAGGTTGGATGTGGCGAGAGATTTTGAGTTGGTACTCGATGGAGGCCGGACCATGGATGAAGGGGAGGTCTCAAGGCGAGATCTCACTGGAGATGCACTTCGACACACTGTGGGATGTAATGATTTTCTTCCCTTCTCACAAGAGCAAATAGAAGATGGAGGACATATTAGGATGGATCACATCTCTCATGCTTGTGTTGGACATCTCTCGAGCCATACACATCATGAGGGGAGGTTTTCGCCTACCACCTATTTGATTCTTGATAGGGTCTCATTGATCCTTGAGAAGCTTACATTTCGAAATCCCATGAAGTGCAGAGACATGAATTTGATTTGGGAGGATGGTAGCCCTCATGGGAGGAGTACCGAGATGAAGAGAAGAAGAATGCATGCGCAAGTAATTGAGTGGATGTGGATGATGAGCAAGGAGCTAGGAGGCTACTTGCGGATACGTATGCTACCGAGGGCGAGCGGGAGGCTTGGGCTGGCGGGTACTCTTGAGGAGTTTGGCCATACTTGTACTTGAGATCTATGATGCGGGCGGCGGAGGCTTGGGTTTGCGGCGGGTTACTCTTGAAAGAGTTTGGCCATCACTTGGCAAACACTCTTCCTAGAGTAGGAGGTTGGGAAGAGAAGGATGGATGCATCATTGAGCGGCATAGAGTATGGATGCATGGTGTTGATGTGTTACTCCCATCATTCATTGTCTGTCCATGGTTATGATGGAAGTATGAGGAGGCAGCAAAATACTTTGTTGCTTTGCTTGGGAGAGCAAGGGCAGATTTTCTCTCACACTTTGTATGATGTTGCAGGAGGAGGGGATGGCACTATCTCCTTGGTCTTTGATGATGATTGGGAAGCACTTCCATCTTGGGAAGTATTCCACATTTTTTGCATCATTATTGGAAGAGTCTTTGACAACGAGAATGTCAAAGAACAGAGCTTTGTATTGACAAGAGCTTATTTGCATGAGCTCACAGCGTTGTCACTTGGGAGCAGAGACTTATGGATGAAGTGTGCCCAGCAGAGATATGGTGGATCTATAACCCATAGGTCCTAGGATCACTTCATATTTGTTGCACTTATAGGAGGTAATGATGATAGAGACATCTATGGCATATTCTTCTTGACTTGGGTTTTCAAGCATGAGGAGGATTATCTTCTTGCATCACATGGTTCATTCTTCTTCATAGCATGCCAAAACACTATGGAAGGCTCATGTATGGACCCATTTACCATCTTACTTCCAGAATATGGTGAGAAGTTTGTACATACATTCATTCATTTGCACACTCTTGCCATTCCTATGCAATGCATTGCTTCACAAGGGGACAAGCTTGTCACATTGCTCCATGAGTTGTATTGGGACAATCTACATGATGGAGGCAGCCATCTCTTTTGTGGCCTTGGGAAAATGTTTTATCATCACTTGTATGTTCATTTTATACACTCTAACATGTGTCATATGGAGACATGCATGATTAACCATGTAAGGAGAAACATTTTGCCTTGTACTTTCATCAAGCAGCAACTTGTAAAAATGCACTGTACTTGTTTGGGAAGCTGTTGGTACATTCTTGCACTACATGAAACCTTCGGCATTTCCTTCATTTTGCTCTTGATCGTGTCTTCATTCTGTGTGATATAGTCAGTCATGCCATGTGGGAGGCTTGATTACGAGGGAGACACATGAGTTGGATGTGCCTTTGAGTGGGAAGAATTCTCATAATTTACGCACTACATGTACTAATGGGAGCATGGGAGGAGGCATGGCCACCACTACTACATATGTGTTCTCTTTTGAGTTGCGAGGATGAGACTACGTTGTATCCTTCGAGAAATTGTTTGCATTATGTATCCTCATGTAACACCTTCGACAAACATCTCATTAGGGTGATCCATGATGACCATGTCATATCCTTCATGGATGGGTTGTTTTGGGCCAGCTTGTTCTTCATTGATGGAGGAACCTTCTATGGTGGATTGTTTTTCACTTTGCCACTGGAGGGCAATGATTGTGCAGCCCAGGATCAGCATACACTCTACACTTATCATAAGTGGAGAGAAGGACAGCATGGGGTAAGTTATGATGCTTGCCAAGGTCAGATTTTCATCCCACATTCATTACCGGAGCTTGAGGTGGAGGGAGATTGTCAGGAGTTGCCTTGTTGGGAGGCGGCTCATTTTGTTTGGATGATTGCTTGGGGATGGAGGATCCACATGAGGGAGATGTTCCTCATTACATTCCAGACTCCATGCCTCGAGTGGAGATTCTTCATTTCTACCCTTGCAGTTGATCGGAGAGAGGTGATGAGTTGGTGCGCAGTTGATGGGTCAGCTTACACAGTCATAGATGCAGAGCAGCAGGGGTCATGGTCTTCATCAGTCATAGCCAGAGGCAGTGCGCAGTCCGAGCCATGGGACTTGGGCTATTATTGGCCATGGTGGCAATGGGGATCCGGGAGGACTATTGATTGACTGGTACCATGAGAGGCCAGTTTGGGATCCTGGCATTGAGATATCCCTTCGTATCAGGGTGATGCAGGAGACAGAGAGGTTTCAGTGGGACCCAGGCACATTTTGCAGTGTTAGTGGGGAGCATCGGCTAGAGAGGAGGCCTGTTCAGGCATTGTTGGAGGACAAGCAGTTTTTGCCGGATGAGGATGCCACTTGGGAGGATGAGAAGATTTTACAGCATCCATCACTTCAGTTGCTTGAGGACAAACAACATTTTGCCGGGGGAGACTGTAATATTCCTAATTAGCACCGCTAATTGGAATATTTGATTTTTGTATAGTTTTGCCGACTATAGTTAATTAATAAATAAAGTGAGAAATCAGAGGGAGTCCCCCTCCCTTTGAGTCACTGCTTTATACCGTAAAATGTTTTCCTAGTTGATTAACGTTATAACCCAGAGGGCCTTGGGGGTCCACATGGATATGAGGGGAGGCCTCACGCTGACCCAAGGGTAACTGCGCAGGCCAAGGAGAGTGGAGGACGCAGTCAAAGTTTTGGAGGGAGTTTAGCACTATAAAAGGTGGGGTTCTCACCTCATTTTGGTATGCATGATTTGATATTGATATTGAGAGCTAGACTTCTGTCTGCTTCAGCACGCCGGTTGTTTAGTCGGTCTGCAGCACTGTTTAGTGCAACCGAGTGTCTCCGTTCGGAAATCTCACCCTTAGCCTCGGGGGACTTCGAGTGCCTGCCCTGGTAAGGTTATTTTCTGGTATCACCCTTAGCTTCGGGGGACTTCGAGTGCCTGCCCTAGTAAGGTTATTTTCTGAGTAACATCCTTCAGTTTCAGTGGAATTAGCAGCAGTTCCTGGTGGAGAATTGGAGAGAAGGAAGCCCTTACTGGTAACTGCGCAGATCCATGAGGTAGGACGCTGATCCAGAGAGGGAAGGACGCAGATCAAGCAGGAGGAGGACGCAGATCTGAATAGTGAGGACGCTGACCCAGCTGTCCAAGGCAGAGAGGACGCAGATCTGAAGAGGTATTGGCAGATCCAGTCTTGGAGGACGCAGATCTGGAAAACTAGCATCAGATCCAGCCTTAGGGGTTGCAGATCTGAGGAGATATTGGCAGATCTAGCCTTGGAAGGTGCAGATCTGGAGAGATAGCATCAGATCCAGCCTTGGAGGATGCAGATCTGAGGAGATATTGGCAGATCCAGCCTAGATCTGGAGAGATAGCAGCAGATCTGACCTTGGAGGATGCAGATCTGGAGTGATAGGACGCAGATCTGGATAGGGAGGCTTCAGATCCAGCAGATCTGAGCATAGAGGACGCAGATTCAGTCAGGGAGGACGCTGATCTGAGGAGCAGGGTCATGTGAGTGGGGCTTGACAGCGTTTTTCAGTGTTTCCAGCCATGAGGAGCTGATCATTTCATCTGGAAGTTTTGTGGCTAGCATTTCATCTGTCTTCTGCACTGTCACTAGCAGAGACAGCGTTTTCATTGGTGAGGGTTTGGAGGATTGAGATCAGCCATCTTCTAGTCTTCAGTTCATAGTTCCATTGCATTCCAGCAGCAGTTCTTCATAGCAGCTCTTCAGCCAGCTAGGACGCTGTCCTTATTTGCAGCCATTGTTTATCTGAGAGGGTCTCCACTTGCCTGGGGCAAGGATAGGTGCACTCATTCTGATTATCTTGTACTCCTATCTATGTGTTCTGAGATTAATAAAATGGCTTAGTATTCTGGCATTCTATGTGTACTTGATCTATTATCTGGTTCCAGCATTTGTTTTATGTATATCTGTCTGGCATATTTATGTGTATTACTGGTTATTTCCCTTTGGGGATATTACAATATTGAAGTGGGGAGTTAATATGAAATGGGTCGAGGAATACATTAGGCGGTAGGTTAAAATGAAATAATGGGGGTAAGGGAAATATATTAATCAAAAGGCTAAGTGAAATGAAAGCCGAGGTTAAAATAAAGTGGGACCCGAGGATTATATGAAATAGACTTTAGAAATATGGGGGGGGAAAGGGTTAAATGAAGTGGGGCTCGATATATATTAAGCGCGTTAAAACTATGCAAAAGTGGGTTTTGCATGTTTTATTTGAATAATGCGGAGTCAGTAAAGGGGAAGGGGTTTTAGTGGGGGGAAAGTATTTTAGAATAAGGGGAAAGGGATATTATCAAAAGGAAAGGGATTTTACAAGGGGAAATGACTTCTAGGAGTGGAAAGAGGGTTTTTAGCAAGGGGAATGTGTTTAGAAAGATATTAGTGATAAGGGATAAACCAAATGATGCTTTCCATAACTTGTGAAAGTATTCTACCTACCTCTTTATTTACCCTAACATTTTTTATTTCCTTTATTGGGCGTATTTGAGCTTGCTAACCCTTTTATTTTCTTTTGATAAGCAAACTAACTTATTTCTAACCTTATATCCTCCAATGGCTCAGATTAACTTATGAGCTCATTTTATTCTATACCTAATCTACTAATCTGCCAAGGTTAAATGGTTTGGTCAGATCTTTATTCACTAACTATCATGACATGAAATTTAAAGGTATGATTTAATCAAGATTAAACTGTATGATCATCATGAATTTTGGCATTTTGGACAAGTTGCACACAATTTTATTTGCATCAGTAAAGTAAACTAAGAGTAGTGGCATTTGAATGTGCAACACTTTCAGAATATATTTTTGTTTCTTTTTGTGGGGTTCATACTTTATATCATTTTTTTATCTTCTTTTCTTTTAGTCCTTTGATCATTCTTTTAGGACATACCCTCTTTTCATTTTTTAATATGGAAAACATTTGTAGAAAGCAACGGTATGTACAATATTACAAGACTTAACATAGTCAATTCAAAATTATGATCCCTATTATTATAGGACCCTAACAGTGGCTGCACTTGGGGATGGCATCTCCTTGTGAGATGTCAAGAACTTTCTGATCAGTGTCCTTGGAACTTTGACTTTGCTTGCCTTGGAACTGCTTTTTGTGATCTCTTTTATTCAAACATATGATGTTATATCTTTTAAAGCTTAGGGCCTTCTCTTCGAGCTTCAACTTTATAACATAATCATCCAATCCAATCTAAACTTTGCTATGGTATTTACAATGAGCAAAGTAAAAGGAAAGAACTACTGGTTAACCTGGTGAAAAATAGTGTTTCAGCATTCTACCATTGACTGGTCCACCTGGTAGATCTATTCCATCTAAATCTTTCAAGAAAAATGCATTGTTACCTCTGTAACCATAAATGATGTATGGGCCCTTCTAGAGAAATTCAAATTTCCCATGTTTTCCTTTGTCTTCCCTTCTGGAATCCGATTTGAGTACTTGATCACCTATGAAAAAATCATCTTCTTTAGTTTTCTTATCAAAGATCTTGATTTTGTCTTGAATTACCTGGGATTTGAAATAAACTTCTTCCCTGGTTTGTTGCAAATTAATTGTTTGATTTATCCTCCTTTGGATGTCATTTGGTTCTACTTGTAGCTCTTGAATCATTTTCATCACTGGCACTCCCAATGAAGATGGAAAAACAACATCCATCCCATATACCAATTGATAGGGATAGGTACCAATAGATTTCTTTGTAGTTAGTCTGTCTGCCCATAAGGCATTGACCACCTTTTATTCTAGGTTTTTCTGTTATCTTCTAACAGCTTCTTGATGACATTGACTAGGCTTTTGTTTGAAGATTCTACTAGTCCATTACCTTGAGGGTAATAGGCAGTGGAATGGCCTAGAGTGATATGGTATATGTTACAAAAATCTATCATTTTCTTGGATTTGAAGGCTGCAGCATTATCAGTAATGAGCTTTTGTGGGCATCCAAATCTAGAAAGGATGTTGTTCTCAAGAAATAAAATAATGACAGAGTCTGTGGCTTGTCTAGAAGGGATGGCTTCTATCCACTTGGTAAAGTAATTGTTAAACAATGCATGGTGAAACACACAAAGGAAAATATAAGCATTGAGATGCATACTATTAACTATAAAGATGCATATATACAATACAGTAGGTGACCCTTGGTTTCCCATTCCAAGTGGTCTCTTGGACTCCATTTGTCCATTCGCCTTCCACACCTACCTGTTGAGGATTAGGTGTCCAACATTCCCCCCCTTAATCCGAAGGGGTATGTGTGAGTCCAAGAAGAGAGTTGTAATACAAATCTGCAAAGTATGCATGGCAACACTTAGGCTGAATCAGCTCTATGAAATGTTGGCATAAAGAGGTGGTTTAAGGATGACCACCAACACTGGAACGCTTAGTGCAGTTCCCGGAACTCTTCCAAATCTGGCAAGAAGATGAGAGCTTTTTCTAGAGGAAGTGTCCCTCATATTTGAAGAGGGAGACCTTCAACCTAGAAGAAGGGAGGTCTACAACCTGTGATGGTTTAAGGATGACCACCAACTTTGGAATGCTTGATGCATTTCCCGAAATTCTTTCAAAACTGGCAAGAAGTTGAAGTCTTCTGCTAGAGGAAGTGCTCTGAATTATTTGAAGAGGAAGAATATCCACCTCACATAGATGGTTTAAGGCTGTCCACCAACCAAAGGAATGCTCATGGGCATCCGTGTCTCTGGCGACAACTCTGAATCTGGAATGACAAGTTGTGGCTTAGGCTCGCTTGAACTGCTGTGTCTCTAGCTACAAATCTGAATCTGGAATGAGAGATTGTGGCTCAGGCTCGCTTGATGTGGCTTTGAAGCTTGTAGATGACCACCATTTTCCCCCTTGTCAGGTACAAGGTGAGATGATGGCGAAAATTCAACTGCAAGTTTGCTCAATATTTTAGAACAAGTTCTGACTTGTGACTTAAACATCTTCTTGGCTATTGATGCCCACTGACAAGAAGCGATCCATCCAAGATGAATCTTTGTTCTTGCAGGAGGCTTGTTTCTAAAGCATCCGTGTGAAGAATGGGTGTGCCGCCCACATTTCTTGCATGGGTGAAGATCGAAACAGTGATCTTTCATATGGCCAACTCAATCACAATGTTGGCATTTTACAATCTGTTGTTGCTGTTGTCGAAGAGGAGCAGGATTTCGAACAGGTGAAGGTGAATTGTCATGAAGAAATCCGGCACTCTGAAATTTGATGGGCTTGGATTAGTCTGGAATATGAAAGGACAACTCCTTGTCATATCCAAGACCAGTTTTGTGCTTGTTGTGGACAAGCTCTTCCCATGGTCTGATGATGGGCTTGGGAAGTGCATGCTGAATTTCGACACCTGTATTCAAATTTGCTCTTGAGCTAGACACTGAATGTGAATCGACTGTAACATTATTGACTTGTTGCTTATAGGAGTCTATTTCAATTTTCAATGTTTTGAACAAAAACAAGTTCAGAATGGTGACTCTGCTGCTGTAATTCTTTTTGCTGGAATTGAGATTCAAGCTGCAAAAACTCAATCTTTTCTTGTGCGTCATGCCAGCATCTAATATGACAGCTGCAACCAAATCTCTTGAGAGTACCTATTATTTGTCTAACAGACATGCCCCTTTTCTCACATCACTTCACTTAACTTTGTTCTGGTGTCGTTGCTAGTGGTCAGTGGCTCGAAGTGTCCCCTCAAAGCTTCCGTAGCAAATAATTTTCTTTTTTTAATTTTTCCTCTTTTCAACTCCCCCAACTCCTCGTCAGATCTTCTTCCTCGACACCATTAGCTCAATTTCCAGGAAATTGGTCTAGGAAGCTTCACTTGCCACAATTTCTGTAAATATTTTGCGAGATGTCATAGAAGATCAGGTTACAGGGGACTTATGTGCAATTCCTCAAGTCGCTTAGCACACTTCACATTCTTCCCTGAGCATGATATTATATCTGTGTACCATGGGAAACAATTTCCCAAAAGGAATCGGTCTAGTGCAATTTTCTCTATAGAGCAGATATTGACCCCGACAGAGCTTTGGGGAACAAGAAAAGGAAGGTTAAACGCCAGCAGTAATAATGGAGGACTCAGGCACAATTATGCTTAACGGTAATAAGAGAATTAACAATGAAAATAACGGGGATATGTTTATTAACAATGATAGAAACGGTGATAAAAGAGAAGTTGCAGAGATTGTAGGAGTGCAGACTACTCCAAGGAGGAGGAGAAATAAAAGACAGGCGGAGAGTTGTGCGAGTAGTGGCTCTCCTTGTGGATCCCGTACACTATTGAGGAGGAAATGTACTGATGACTATATATTTGCCCCTTATTTTAGTTTCGACGAAGAGGGAGCAACCAATTTTGATGCGGTACATGTAGTCTTCGGTGCCAACAATGTCGCCAAGAGATTGTTGGAAATTCGAGAGAGCGAACGCCAAGAGGTTGTTGTCGCCATGTGTTTGTAGGCTCAGGCAAGACTCGCAGATCTTGTCCATGGTTGCCCCGACCTTAGGTCAGTTGGTTAAGCAGAGGATTGTAGTGGGAAATAGAAACAAGAGGAGTACTGGTATGGAGGAGCGTTTCAATCGTATTTGCAAAGGAACGTCATCACCAGCCGCAGCAACACAGGCCCGCATTACAGAGGAGGCCAGTTGAGGGAGAGTGTGTTAGGCTGAGAGGCATGGTGTTTTGACAGAGGAGTAGAGTAGAGGTAGGTGGTGTGAGGTATGGACAGTGTGGAGGAGAGGTAAGACAATGTTGGACAGGGCAACGAAGAGTCGAGCAATATGGTTGTGCGGGGTCAATGTCGCAAGCATTTTGGAGGAGCGACGTTATGTAGCGGGAGTCAGAGGCAGAAAGTGGAAGGGCCGAGGGTGCGTATTAACACGGAGCCATGAGTGGAGGAGATGAGTGGCCGGAAGGAGAATCCAGGGTGAAGTATGAACTGAATAGAGTTTAACATGCTTCAAGTTGAAGTCTTCTGCTCATGGGATTTAAAATTCTTTGAATGCCCTTGAGACACCAACAAAATATTCATGGAGGGATGGAGGCTATGCATGCCGAGGAGTGTAGTTGTATACAGTGGAAGGAGGGTCGATGCCACGGTGAGGGAGCAGAGAGCCACGATGATTGCCGGCAAAGGGAGAGTCGAGAGCGCAATGCAGCAGCGTAATGTGGAGCATCACATTCTTACTGAAACACAATAACGCATGGGCTGATGGGGAAGAGAGACACTTGATGTTCCTAGAAACGGATTGTGGGCAGAGATTGTAGCTAGAATATAGCTGACAAAATTCTCTCTCATTTAACATATAAATTTATGCAGGAAGGATAGTGTAGGAAGGCGCAGAGGACAGCTAAAATTTAGCTCATTGGAGCAGGGCAGGAGAACGCCCGCTCTGATACCATGTTAAACAATGCATGGTGAAACACACAAAGGAAAAGATAAGCATTGAGATGCATACTATTAATAATAAAGATGCATATATACAATACAGTAGGTGACCCTTGGTTTCCCATTCTGAGTGGTCTCTTGGACTCCATTTGTCCATTCGCCTTCCACACCTACCCGTTGAGGATTAGGTGTCCAACAGTAATAAGTGGCTGTCAATATCCATTTATGTTGGGCTGAGGAGGGTGGGTGAATTTCACCAATGAAGTCTAAACCCCATTGTTGAAATGGAATTTTTGTTGAGATAGGGCTGAGGGGCAATGGTAAGAGTTTTTTCTTCCCTTCAAATATTTGGCATTTGTGACAGGAGGTCACATACTTTCTAACATCTACAAAAAGAGTGGGCCAATAAAAACCTGCCCTCAAAATTTTTTCAGTAGTTGTTTTCCAATAAAGGTGTCCTCCACAGTCTCCTGCATGAAATTCCTGCATGACTTTGTTAGCTTCATCTTTTAATAAAAAATTTAACAAAATGGCACCTTGATCTTTCCAAAATAAAACATTATCTAAGATACAATATTTCATTGTTTTCATTTTTAAGAATCTACTTTTAGCTCTAGATAAACCAAGAGGAGCTTGTAAGTTGAGGAAAACAGATATAAGGTCTGCATACCAGGGTGAATCTATGAAAGCTTCACTGATTTGTGGAGTCGCAATCTCTTCTTGATAATCTAGTGCAGCAATGAAATTTATGTCTAAGGCCTGATAGTTTGATTCAGCCATGAGTTTGGTTAAACCTTGGCCTTTAATCAATTTTGTAGGCTTGATTTCAATGTCATATTCTAGTATAGTGGCAATCCATTTGCCTCTTTTTCCATCAGGCCCATTCTGAGTTAGAATGTCCTTTACAACTGAGTTTGGAACATATGCTATTATGTGAGAGTATAGAATATATACTTTGAAATCTTTTATGGCTTTCACTAAAGCAAGAGCTTGTTTTTCCATGATATTATACTTTAGTGTTGCATCTCTCAAAGTTTTACTGAAGAAAGCAATGGGTTGTTCCTCATCATTCTTTTGCAACAAGACTGCTGCAATGGTGTGTTCTGAAGAAAATGAAAAAATTATGAAATCTTCTTTGAAATTAAGACTTATGAGGACAGGTGTTGTAGTAAGAGCTTCTTTGACTGCTTCAAAAGACTATTTAGCCTCGACTGTCCACTTAAGTATTGAATCTTTTTTCAACATGTTATTCAAATTTCTAAGTACTTCTACTAATTTAGAGATGAATCTTCTAAGAAAATTTATTTTTCCTAGAAATGCTTGTAACTCTTTAATGTTCCTAGGATGACTGATATTCAGGATTTCTTCTATTCTAACTGGATCAATTCTAATTCCCTCTTTTGAAATAATGTGTCCCAGGAGTTTTCCTTCTTCTAGTCCAAAAAGTGTCTTTTTAGGATTCAAGGATATGCCAAACTTTCTGCACTTTATGAATACTCTTCTCGAATGATCTAGATGTTCATTATCTGTTTTGGAAAATACTGTGATATCATCTAGGTAAATGACTAGAAAGTCATGGATTTCCTTAGCAAAGGCTATGTCCATAGCTCTTTGGAATGTAACTCCAACATTCATCAGTCCAAAGGGCATTTTCAAGTACATGAAAGTTCCCCAGGGAGTGGTAAATGCAGTCTTTGCTTGATCCTCAGGTTGGACTAGGATTTGGTTGTATCCAAAAAATCCATCAAGTAATGAAATTCTGGATGACCCTACTACCCTCTGTAGAATGTGCTCCATTTTAGGGAGGGGATAGTTATCCTTCAGTGACACTTTGTTTAAGTTTCTGAATTCAACAAGTCTGATTTCTTCTATTTTCTTTCTAGTGGGGACTAAATTAGAGACCCAATCAGAATATCTAATGGGTGCTATGATTTGAGCTTCATACATCCTTTTAACTTCTTTTTCTATTAATGGCATAAGAACAGAGTTAATTCTCCTAAGCTTTTGTTTAAAGGGTTTCTTATTTTCTTTGATTGGTATCTTATGCTGGATAATGCTGGTATCATAAGACTTGATGTCTTCATAACTCCAGGCAAAGATGTCTTGGAACTCTTTGAACAAACTAATGTACTTCAACTTTTCAGCTGGAGGTAATGCCGTGGATATCTTGATAAGCTTCGGTTTTTCTTCTGTTCCTATGTTACATTCCTCTATATCTGACCTTAGGGGCTCCATTTTGGGTTTTCTAGCTACATCATTGGAGTCAAAGAGATCTTCTAATGGGGCTAATCCTTTAGACAAAATGTTGTCTTTGAGGTTTAAAACTTCAAACTCGTCATTGGTTAATTCCTCAATTTAAACTGTTTCTAATTTTTCTATTTCTACTTTAGTGAATCTAGTTGGTTCTATTTTGTTTACATCATTTACATCTATCTCGTTATTTATGGTATAATCTAATGTACAATCTGTGTCTATATTACAGTTTTGAAATTCTCCCTCAAAATTCATGAAATTATAGATTTGGGAGTCTTGTGAAAAGATTTTCCAATACTTCAAATTATCAGGTATGATTGGCATATGTCTTACCTCAGCAGTGTACTGATGATTTCACTAAAAAGGTAACCTACATGTGCTGGCAAAAGTGGCCAAACTATGTGCCTGCATATTTTGCTTTCTTGGAATAACAGCAAAGCCAACTTCAAGAAAACAATATATCAAGTCCAGAATGGTTTCTCTGTATTGGCTAAGTCTAGGATTATTAACAAGATACTCTCCCTTGATTTGTTTTATGATGAGTTCTGAGTCTCCCATGACAGAAACTCTTTTGGCTCCAAGTTTTCTTACAATTTGCAGTCCTAACACTAATGCTTCATATTCTGCCATGTTATTAGTGCATTTGAAATTTAACCTGAAAGCATGTCCTTCTGAATGATTATTCTCTAAATTATAGATCCATACTTCAGCTCCTGTTCCTAATCTATTTACAGAGCCATCAAAATCTAAATGCCACATAGACTCATGAGTTATGTTTTCACTATCAATTTCTTTGTGTTTCTCTTCTACAGCTGTGATTTTATCTGTAATTATCTGAATTACATAAGATAAGTGAGTCCAGATTAGAGTGCAATAAATAGATTGTAGAAATTTTTGAATCTTAATTCTTATGCAGAAATTATTACTGTTAATCCGGTTAAGCTCCTCCTACTTAGATAAGTTATCAACTGAACAAATTCAAGTTAACATTGAAGCAAAACACATAAAAAATCTCTACCAATTCAGATCTATAATAAGCACATGCACACATTGACAAAGTGACAGTTATTTCTGGACAAACTGTCCTCGGAAAAACCCAATGTGGGAAAACCGATCTTTGGCTGTTGGAGGGTTCTATTATTAAGAATATTTCTGAATACACAACTCTGGGTTTCAGATCTGGAAAACCCGACAGAGAAAACTCTAGATCTACAGCTTCTGGCTAATCTAGGGCCAAAAATACTAACTGATCCACAACCTCAAACGGGATTTACAGAACTCAGCCAGATATAGGCCTAGAAACCCCAGCGTTGCCCCTGAAAGGCTCTGCGTCAGCCTCTAAAGCCCCTGAAAGCTTTTGCGTCAACCTTGGATGGCCTCCAAACCCTCAGCTCTGCTTTGGAAGGGACTGCGTTACCCCAGAATGGGTGACGCAGTCACTGCGCTGCCCCTAAGGGTCTTTGCTCAACCCCTGAAGGGTTTCCTGAAAATTACGTTGTCCCTGCTGCTGCTGCCTTCCTCTGCATTGTCCTTGAGCTGATCTCTTCTCTTCCTCTTGTGTATTCTAGACCCTGGGATCAGATCATCCCCTTGGTCTAAATTCCCCTCTCTGCAACTGAAACACTTCTAAGTATTCTTAGCAACCCTGCCCTAGAATCTCAGCTTAGCTTCAGTGCTATGCCTCTGTGTGTCTTTACAAATGACCCCAAGCCTTTCCTTTGTACTTTTATCGTTGACAAATCAACAGCCATGATCAGATCTTGAATCAATGGCTAAGATTAAAAGAAAGCTTGATCTGTGTGACTTAAGACAATTTCATCACATGTTTAATTAAATTCACTTTAATTATTTTATTTTCCTAAGTTTTAGGAAATACATTAAAATAATTAATTAATTTAATATCTCCTAAACCAGATGAAATTTCCCAAATCCATTTCTGGGTCTTATAGATCAGGTGAACTCTAGTCCTTCGTCAAAATTTGGGACCTAAAGCACAATTGATGCTACCCCAAATACACAAAATCGCAACACTTCCTCTTAGCATCAAGGGTGTTCTCTAGCAATACATCACACTATGCATTACATGACTTTGAGTACTGGTTCTGTGTTGTTAAAGCTTGGCCTCTTGCCACTCAACTCTGCACTGTTGCTGCCATTCTGTACTACTGCCCATGACTCTGCCACTGCCACTGCAACCTCTGTACTGCATCTCCCTCTCAATATGCTGCATCTATGTTGCTCATAGCACTACCACTGCTGATTTACTGCACTGCAACTTCAGTTGTTGAGAGAAAAACTGAATCTCCTGTCCAATCTTTGACAAAAAAGTCAAATGTCACTGAAGCTCCATAGGCTACAGATCTATGTTGGCATCTAAAGAACAATGCACAACTACAACTCTGCCTGCGTAATCAGACTCCCTCTGCACTACTGAAGTCACATCAGCTCCTTGTGTTGAAATCTATCACGCTGCTGCTGCACTGCGTTGTTCCTTCTAAAGCTCTCTGTGCTGCTGCAGCTCTGCACTGCATAAGCAGCCTCTGCACTGCGCTGCTGAAGTCACATCAGCCTCTGCACTGCTACTGCTTCTATGCTGCTGCTGCTTTGATATGCGCTAATCCTTCCAGCCTCCAGATCTCCCTCTGCTTTTGCCTCATCTGTGATCTGTGCACCCACTGCTCCACTTGTCCCGCTACTGTCTTAAGGTTGTCGTAGGTCACTTGTTGATCCAAGAGATGAGTTGCTCAAGGATCCTGCCTCTATTCCATGTAGCTCCTCTAGATGTCCATGTCACCCCACCTCTGTGGTTCATGAGTACTCATGGCTACATCATCTTCTGACCCATCATCTGCCACTGCTGCCTTGGAAGAAGATTCTTCCTTTTCCTTTTTCTTTTCTGGACAATGGCTGGCAAAATGTCCCATTTCGCCACACTGAAAGCACTTGATCTTTGAAAGATCCTTCTTCTTCTTCGGCTGCTTCTTCGATTCCAAGACTGCATCTTCCTCCTCTTCCTTCTTTACTTTGTTCAACCTAGGGTTGTGTTGTTTCTTGGTGAATCTGCATAGTTCTTCTTGCGGCAGGATTGACCACAAGCTGTCCCAATCTGGGAGGTCTGCTCTGCCCAAGATACTTTGGACAAAGGTTTCCCACTCATCTGTGACTGCATTGAGGGCAGTCCTGACTATCATTGCATCATCTATGGTTGCACTCGTTGCAGTCAGTTGATCCCTGATTGATTGCAATCCGAAGAGGAAATGTTCGATGTCTTCTTCCTTGGTCATCATGAATGACCTCATTTGGGCCTCCAACAACATCTTTCTTTGGATTGATTTTCCCTTATATATGGAAGACAAGGCCTTCCACATTTCGTTAGCTGTCCTCTTCTCAGCTATGTGTGGTACAATATGGTCCTTGATACTATCCATTATCAATCGCTTGGCATGCTCAACAGCTTCTTTATGCTTCCGTAGGAGATCCGCATTTGTCGGTGTGGCCAGAGTCTGCTTTTCATGGCCTCTTAGACCGTATGCCTCAAGGACAATCAGGATCCTTGCTTTCCACACCAAAAAGTTTGAGAGACCCTCTAGCCTATCCTAATCACGCAGTCCATGAGGTGCCATCTACTCAGAATGTGTCGGAGCTCCTCCTCTATATACTCGAGATCTGGATCTATGGTCCTTTACGAACTGGGCACCCTCTACTCCCTCTGACACTTGATTTCCCTCCTTGGAAATCTACCAAATCAATTATGATTCAGCTTCTTCTTTGATCCTCTAATCAAACTGCAAGTTTCCTTTGGCAAGAAACTCTCTGAGAAGTTGATCACTTCCCAATCTTTGTCACTTGTGCTAAGGCTAAAAATCTGAAAACTTCAAAAATTTAACCCCACCAGCGCTTCTGAATTTGTGTAGCTTTTCTGCAGTCTTTTCTGCATCTGACAGATTCAGATCTGAATCACACTGGCTGGCTTCAGACCCAACTAGTGTTGTTTCTGAGCTGCCTCTGCGCAGTAATTGTGTGGGCTTGCTAGGACACAGCGCTAGACAGCGTCACCTTTCCTTCTGCGTGAATCTGCTCCTGAAAATTGCACTGTCCCTTCAGATTTGCTTCTCTGCTGCTTTTCCAGCCGCTTTCTGCAGCTAGATCCTTCAGATTCTCCTACAGTTGACCCTTCTAGATCTGCAATTTCTCTGATACCATGTAGAAATTTCTGAATCTTAATTCTTATGCAGAAATTATTACTGTTACTCCAGTTAAGCTCCTCCTACTTATATAAGTTATCAACTGAATAAATTCAAGTTAACATCGAAGCAAAACACATAACAGATCTCTACCAATTCAGATCTAGAATAAGCACGTGCACACATTGACAAAGTGACACAGTTATTTCTCGACAAATTGTCCCCGGAAAAACCCAATGTGGGAAAACCGGTCTCTGGCTATTGGAGGGTTATATTATTAAGAATATTTCTGAATACACAACTCTGGGTTCCAGATCTGGAAAACCCGACAGAGAAAACTCTAGATCTACAGCTCCTGGCTAATCTAGGGCAAAAAATACTAATTGATCCACACCCTCAAAAATGATTTACAGATTTCAGCCAGATCTAGGCCTAGAAACCCTAGCGCTGCCCCTAAAAGGCTCTGCATTAGCCTCTGAAGCCCCTGAAAGCTTCTACATCAGCCTTGGATGGCCTCCAAACCCTCATTGTTGCTCTGGAAGGGACTGCGTTACTCTAGAATGGGTGACGCAGTCACTGCGTTTCCCCTAAGGGTCTCTGCGCAATCGCTGAAGGGTTTCCTGAAAATTACGCTACCCTTGCTGCTTCTACCTTCCTCTGCACTGTCCTTGAGTTGATCTCTTCTCTGCCTCTTATGTATTCTAGACCGTGGGATCAGATCATCCCCTTGGTCTAAATTTCCCTCTCTGCAACTGAAACACTTCTAAGTATTCTTAGCAACCCTGCCCTAGAATCTCAGCTTAGCTTCAGTGCTCTGTCTTTCTATGTCTTTACAAATGACCCCAAGCCTTTCCTTTATACTTTTCTCGTTGACAAATCAACGGCCATGATCAAATCTTGAATCAATGGCTAAGATTAAAAGAAAGCTTGATCTGTGTGACTTAAGACAATTTCATCACCTGTTTAATTAAATTCACTTTAATTATTTTATTTTACTAAGTTTTAACTTAGCAAATACATTAAAATAATTAATTAATTTAATATCTACTAAACCAGATGAAATTTCCCAAATCCATTTCTGGGTCTTGTAGATCAGGTGAACTCTAGTCCTTCCTCAAATTTGGGACCTAGAGCACAACTGATGCTACCCCAAATACACAAAATCTCTAGGATAATTTTGTGGTCTTTCTGAACTACTCACCATGTATTTCATCAAAGTTTCTCTGTAAAGCTTCCTTTGTTGACCAAACACAGAAATGATAGCATATGACATGTCTAATTGCAATGATCCCTGTAATTTTGCTCCCCATGAGCGAGATAATAACATACCATACTTTGGAGGGATATCAACAACTACTATGTCCATAACAATCCTCTTTGTTGGGCACTGGACTAGAGTTACACGCAGGTCTTTTATCAGGCCAAGGCATTTGACTTGACTAGAATCAAAGGAAAACAGGTCTTTGTATGGTCTGGTGATATCTAAGTTCAATTTTTCCATGACTGCTTTAAGCATTAAGTTATGAGATGCTCTTGAATCTAACATAGCACTGTGTAAGATTTTGTCATGAATGTTTAGGCTAATGTAGAATGGAGGGACACCCCTTTGTTAATGTTTGCTAATAACTTCAGGTCAAAATAATAACTCAGGTTGACCATCGTTGAGGTTAACCGCATCTTCACCTTCTCCTATGTTTAGTGTTTCAGTGATTTGGGCTTTGTATGAATCATTTTTCACCAGCTCTTTTAAAGGAACTAGTATTTTCAATTTGGCTATCTCAATTTGAATATTGAATGGTATTTGAGTTTTGCCTAATTGAATGATTTCATCTTTACTAATTGTGCTTTGTGTGTTTTTGTCTTTTTGATCAACAGTTGGTAATTCAGTTTTTGTATCTACTGTTTTGTTTTCAACGTTCTTGTCTGGAACCTTTTGAGTAACAATTGAAGTTTGAGTAGTAGTTGGTGATGTCTACAATCTTGGGACTGTGATGTCTACAATCTTGGGACTAGAAGTATTCTGAGTTTCTCTGCGGAGAATTTGTAGAGTTTTGGTCACAGGAGCTTCTACTGTTTTCTTAGTTTGGGTTTGGATTGTTTTCTTAGTAGGGGCTTCTGTGTTCTTTTTGATTCTAAGGCTATATTGTTTATGAACTTCGTAGATAGTAGATTCATAGCCTTGTTTGTAGTCAAAGGACTCTCCAGATTCTAATTGTAATTGTTGTAACATGTATAATTCTTGTTCTTCTTGGGTAAGAAAAATAGTATTACTACTATTTTCATCGTTTATTCCCATCAAGTTTATCTAGGTGTCTTGGTCTTCTTCATTTTGATGTGAACTTTCAACATAGTTTTCTTGGAAAGGTGGTCTAATCTGTTGATCGGATACAACTTCTCTTGATTTACCACTATTAGGATTTCTCCTAAAGTTGGGATTTGTAATTTGAGGACCTTGTTGATTTTCCCACTAAGGTTTTCTTTCCATGTTCTCTAATCTATCCATTAGTCTTTCCATACTTTTAGCTAAACTATCTATCTTAACATTTGATGTGGATGGTTCTTCCTTAATAGTCACTGTTGTGTAACCAGCTCCAAAAATAGAAGAAAAGAGATGTAAACGCCTTAGAAATGAGCCACTTCGAGGGGGCAACCTCCAATACATTACATAAATGAACAATTCTTGGATGATACAATTCATAAAACCTCCTTTCTATATATAGGAGTCCATGGGGCCATAATGTAATCCTAGTGGGCCACAATGTAATCCTAGCCGACCTAACAATAATCATTTAAGGGCACAATAATAACAAAATGGGGGTTACAAGGGTACAATAATAACAATAAGGGGTTTACACTAACAATAATAAGGGGCTATACTAGTGATATAGGGACCTAACATGCCCCTCTCCTCCAAAAAAGTGTTGTCCTCAACACTTGAGTAGCTCCGGGTGCTTCTGTATAAAATTCTCATCCTCCCATGTAGAATCTTCAGTGGGTAAGTTCTTCCACTTGATGAGATACTCTGAAATTGATCGATTCCTTAGTTGTCGAGTTCTTTTTTCCATGACTGCTTCAGGTTCCAATATGATTTTCCCTTCCCCATCAAGTTCTGGCAACTGTTTGAACTGGAAGATCTTCACCTATAACCTTCTTTAAGCATGAAACATGGAAAACTGGATGTACTCGCGAAGAAGCAGGAAGCTCCAATTTGTATGCCATGGTACCAATCTTTTGCAACACCTTGTAAGGACCATAGTACTTTGGCGATAATTTATTATCCTTCTTAGCTTGCTTGAGGGACATTTGTTTGTATGGTTGTAGCCGTAAAAATACCCAATCTCCTACATCAAAACTTCTCTCGCTGCGATGTTGATCTCCCTGTTGTTTCATTCGATTTTGTGCCAAATTCGGGTTATCCTTTAAGAGTTGGAGAACTTCTTGCTGATGCTCGATGTGATCTTCCACTGCTTAAACCTTTGAATTTTCCCTTAAAGATGATGTGATCAATGGTGGATGATATCCATAAAGTGCCATAAATGGGGTCATTTTTGCTGCAGTATGGAAGGAAGTGTTATACCACCATTCAGCGAGAGGTAACCACTTGACCCATTGTGTTTGTTTTTCAGATACAAAACAACGAAGATATCCTTCCAAACATTTATTTACTATCTTAGTTTGACCATCAGATTGAGGATGATAAGATGAGCTATGAGCTAATTGAGTACCCAAACAAGAAAATAACTTCGTCCAAAAATTTCCGGTAAAAATGGGATCTCTCTTGCTCACAATAACCCTTGGGTTTCCATGTAGCTTTTGAATTGTGTCCATAAATGTATTAGCAACTATACTTGCTTTAAATTCATGAGATAATGCACAAAAGTGTGCATACTTGGTAAGTCTATCAACTACCACCATGATGACACTCTTTCCTTCGGACTTAGGTAAACCTGTGATAAAATCCATTGAAATCTCCTCCCACCGTTGACTTGGAATGGATAAAGGTTGTAGAAGTCCTGGGGTCTTAATTGTTTCCACTTTATTCTGCTGGCAAACCAAACATTCCGCCACAAACTTTCGAATATCGGATTTAAGGCCATCCCAAAAAAATTCTTTCTTCACCCTGTGGTAAGTTTTTAAAAATCCTGAGTGTCCTCCTAAAGGAGAAGTGTGCAATTCCAGAAGAATATTTTGTTTTAGTTGGGAATTCTTACAAAGATATAAGCGATATTTGTACCATAAGGAATCATTTTCCAACTAAATGTATCAGATGTACTAGGATCTTGCTGCAACTTTTGAATGAGTGTCCATACATCTTTGTCCTTCTTCCATTCATCTCTTGCTTCGGTTATCAAATCTGGTTGGATAATAGAAATGGCACAAAGCAATGCTTCCACCTCTTCATTCTTTCTTGAGAGTGCATCTGCAACAACATTTAGCTTTCCTTTTTTGTAGATTATTTCAAAGTCATAACCCAACATCTTTGTGACCCATTTTTGCTGCTCTTCTGATGATAGTCTTTGTTCCAAAAAGTGTTTAAGACTATCATGATCAGATTTTACCTTGAAGTGTCTTCCCATTAGGTAAGTTCGCCATTTCTTTAGTGCATGTAGTATTGCTAACATTTCCTTCTCATAAATAGGTTTCTGTAAATACTTTCCTTTGATTGGACGACTTTCAAAAGCAATAGGTCTTCCTTCATGCATTAAAACTGCACCAATTCCATTTCCTGAGGCATCACATTCCACAATAAAGGTTTTTGTAAAGTCTGGTGTAGCTAAGACCGGTGCTAGGCACATTGCCTCTTTAAGACGTTCGAAGGCCTTAGTTGCTTCAGGAGTCCATGAAAATGCATCTTTCTTCAATAATGTTGTTAGAGGTGCTGCTATTCTCCCATAATTCTTAACAAACTTGCGATAATACCCTGTTAACTTGAGAAATCCCTACATAGCTCGCTTTATGGTTGTGGGAACTTTCCATTCCTTAATGGATTTAATTTTGTTAGGGTCCACTTTAACACCCTCGTGAGATACAATATGACCCGGATATTCCACCTCTTGTACTCCAAAGAAACATTTGGACTTTTTTGCATATAATTGTTTCTCCCTGCAATAGTTTGAGCACCACTGTCAACATGTTCAACATGATCCTTCCAAGACCTGCTTTGTAGATTAGTATATCATCAAAAAATACTAGCACAAATTTTTCTAAGGAAGGGTTTGAAAATGGAATTCATCAACCCTTGAAATGTAGAAGGTGCATTGGTAAGGCCAAAAGGCATGACCAAAAATTCATAATGACCCTCATGAGTTCGAAATGCTTGTTTTTGGAATATCTTCGGTCTTCATTCTAATTTGATGATATCCCGAACGAAGATCCAACTTGGTAAAATAAATTGCTCCATGTAATTCATCCAATAATTCATCAATCACGGGAATGGGAAATTTGTCTTTAATGGTGAGCTTATTGAGCTCCCTATAATCCGAACACATTCACCATGATCCATCCTTCTTGTGTACCAATACTACGGGAGCGAGAGAAAGAACTTTGATCGGGTTGAATTATACCCGCCTCTAACATTTCCGCAATCATACGTTCAATTTCGCTCTTTTGGAAGTAAGGATATCTATAAGGCACAGTTGTTTGGAGGAACACTTCCTGGAATCAAATGAATAGCATGATCATGATCACGAATAGGTGGGAGTCCTTTGGGAGTTTCAAACACCTTGGAATGATTGTCCAAGACTTGTTGGATCAGAAATAGATGATTTTGATGTTGGAACTTCTAGTGAGCATAATTGTGCAATTACGCCTCGTTTGTTCTTTCTTTAGAAGCTTTGTCATGACATTAGAGCTTATTATCCTTCCCGGCTTCCCACGCAATACCCCGTAATTCGACTTCCTTTCCTTCGAAAAAAAATTTCAAGAAAAGTTCTTGAAAATTAAAAGCTACCGATCCCCAAAGATTGTAACCATTGTACTCCTAGTACAACATCGGCACCTCCCATAGGAATGGCAAGCATTGGACTAGTCAATACATATTCCCCCATGGTTAGCTTGATATTATGGCATTTTCCGAGAGAAATTTATAGTTCCTCCATTTGCAACCATCACTTGACATTACAGTGCTGGGTATAGGAAACAATTCAATTCCTTGGCTACCTTATAATGAATAAAATTATGGGTGCTACACGAATCAATCAACACTATTACCCTTTTCTTCTTTATATGTCCTTCTATCTTGAGAGTTTGAGGAGTGGTAATTCTGCCCGAGTGCATTACACGATATGGTCGGATTCATTTCTTCTTCTTCTAGGGGTGGTTCTTGGTGTATATCCTCTTCTTGTTCATTTTCTTCTTCTTCTTCACAATCTATGTAAAATAATTTCTTCTCGAGCACACTTATGACCTTTAGTGTATTTGCTATCACAAGCCGTAGCAAAGCCCTTTTGCTCTTTTTTCTTCCAATTGTTGTGGTGTCAACCTTGTAGGTTGTGGAAATCTAGGTGTAGCAACACTTCCTTCTTTATAGAATTGAGTGGTAGGCTTCCTTGTCGCCATAATTTTACATTCAACTTTTCTTGCCAACTCTGAATGCCTTCTCCAATGAATCGAGGTTCCAAAACGCGAACTTCATGTTGGATGTTATCCTTTAAAGTGCCTAGGAAGAGATCAATCCTGTGTTCCTCCGTAAGATCGGTTACCCTTATATTCAATTTTTTGGAAGTCCTCAATGTGCTGCCCCCACTAAACCCTTTTGTTTGAGATTTATCAATTGGGTAAAGAAGGTGTTGCTCTTTGTATCCTCATAATGTGCTATCATTTCCTCCGTAAAAAATTGACCAAGTGACAATTTTTTTACGGGAGAAAAAGCCATTGATACCATACAAATGTATTTTGTTCTAAATGTAAAGTTGCAATGCGTACCTTTTGTGTGTTTTGCACGTTATGGAGATCAAAATATTGCTCCATCCGTAGTATCCATGTTACGAGATCCTTTCCATCAAACTTCCTCATATCCATTTTTGGAATATGGTGGTTCTTCCCGCCAACATTCGAGTTTATGAAATCACAATTAACATTTATTTTGTTCTCATCGGGAGGTTCTTCTCCTATATTTCCGCCATTAGGAATCATTTACGGTTTTAAGCTTGTCATCAAGCCTTCCATGTATGCTTTTAGATCACTCTTCATGTTTTCCATGTTGTCTTTCATGTCATCCCATCTTAGCTTCCACACCTTTCTTCCGCCCGTCCATCTTCACTTCCATGCCTTTCTTCAAAACTTCCATTTCATTTTTTGTTGCTACCTGCGAGTGAAAATACCATTGAATTTGCTCTTGTAATTTTGATAGATCATGTTGCAATTCTTCATCTTCATGAGTCATAGTAGAGCCTTCTGAAGGCTTAATGGGTGTTGAATTCTTTTTAGGGGCCATTTTAGAATCCAATATTGATATCTATTCTACAAGATGCCCTTGGAATCAATTCAACTCGATTCTTCAAACAAGACTTATGCAATTCGGAAAAAAAATACACACCTTTTACTAGCTTTTAGGAGATCGATATTGAAATTGAATTATCTCTGTAATTGAAAATCTTCGATATATGAAATTCAGCCCTGTAGTAGCCCTCTGAAGCTTCTTTCAAATGCCACAGGTCTGACCTGATTTTGATTCTCCAAGACAAAGTTGTGTCCAATCTCCCACAATGACCTAATTCTGGACTGGTTTAGTAGAGCGAACTTGTACGACTTGCCACGTGTCACTGTTTTGTCCTTTGTCTCTTAAATTGATAGCCCAGAAACTTCAGTCTGTGTACTTGCGACCACTTTTTACGGCACTTCAATCCAATGCCCAGAGAGAGAGTTATTGAAGTTTTCCCACGATCACCTCTATGAGATGAAATTCAGGAGCCTGAAAAAGCACTACCTTCCACAGATCATATCTCCAAAAATATTGCGAACCAAGCTCTGAAATTTTTTGATGAATTTCCTCAGGATTTTAGCTTCGCACCATATGAATTTCAGATTCTGAACCTTCGTAGAAAAAAATTTATAGCGCAAATGCCACGATGACCTGTTTAGGAGCCTGAAAAAATACCTGACTTCCACAGATCATATCTCCGAAATTATTGCGAACCAAACTCTGAAATTTTTATACAAGCTTCCTCGGGATTTTTTCTTCGCACCCTAAAAATTTCAGCTTCTGAAACTTCGTAGAAAAAAAGTTATAGCGAAAATGCCACGATGACCTGTTTGGAGCAGCGAAACCCTAGAATCCAAAGCTCCGATACCAAATGTTGTGTAACCAGCTCCAAAAAGAGAAGAAAAGAGATATAAAAGCCTTAGAAATGAGCCACTTCGAGGGGGCAACCTCCAATACATTACATAAATGAACAATTCTTGGATGATACAATTCACAAAACCTCCTTTCTATACATAGGAGTCCATGGGGCCATAATGTAATCCTAGTGGGCCACAATGTAATCCTAGCCGACCTAACAATAATAATTTAAGGGCACAATAATAACAAAATGGGGGTTACAAGGGTACAATAATAACAATAAGGGGTTTACACTAACAATAATAAGGGGCTATACTAGTGATATAGGGACCTAACAGTCACTCTCCTTTCATTCTTCATCCTAGCTCTTTTAGCTAATAAGTTAGCTTCTACACTAACTGCATCACTTTGCATCTGTTCTAAAGTTGTAGGGTTTCTTTCTCTTAATTGATAGGACATGTCAGCATCAAAACCATCTGGAAATTTGATTAGGGCCAAGTCTGGTGGGGGTCTAATATTCACTGGAATTGCATTTTAAATGTTGTTAAACTTAGTACAGTAATCCTGAATAGATTCATTACTAGATCTCCTAAGGTTCTCATATTCAGACAATATTTGTAAAGGGTTTTTCTTTCTTTCCCATCTATTGATAAACAATTGGTGGAAAGCAGTTAAATCAGCAATATGGTTAGCAGGTAAAGGTTTAAACCATTTTTTAACATCTCCTGCTAATGTTTGTACAAATAATCTCATTTGTACATCATCTTCATCAACTTCATGCAATTCAAAATAATCAGTCATTTTATTTACATGT
This sequence comes from Pinus albicaulis, assembly GCA_034641835.2. Taxonomy (NCBI): domain Eukaryota; kingdom Viridiplantae; phylum Streptophyta; class Pinopsida; order Pinales; family Pinaceae; genus Pinus; species Pinus albicaulis. The sequence goes on along the minus strand of CM076583.1, from coordinate 1,313,335,781 downwards.
TGTTGACCAGTATATTGACCAATACCATCAAACTGAAAATTTTTACTTTGGTAATCTTGTGGCATAGCATGTAAAGGGGCCTGTAAGGCTAAAGGGGCATATCTGGTCGCCATGGCTAAGACTTTAGCTTGACTGGGAGGTAAAGTGGTGGTGCTTGGAGATGAACTTGAAACGTTTGAAGATGAACTTGGAACACTTGAAGATGAACTTGGAACACTTGAAGATGAGCTTGAAATGTTAGGTTGGAGAGGAAGCTTTGGTATGAATGGTTCTGTGGAATGAACTGTGGTGGATATTATAGATGATGTGGTACTAAATAAAGTTGTATTTACAGTTTTTGAAGGTATTGTAGAACGCTTAGGGGTAGCAGTAGTTAGGGCAGCTAATTCAACTGACTGTTGAAAGTAGGCTTCGTCTATATATTTAATCAATGTTGAGGTCAAAACATCAAGTTTATCAAAAGTGTCTAGAACCTATTGATCTAAATCAAGTTGTATAGTTTCCTTCTTTGCTTCAATAAATTGAATAAAGTTAGGGTCTATTACACTATCAAAGATTGATTTTTTAGATTTGGTTCTAAATAAAGAATGCTCAAATGATAAATCAAATTGAATATCTTGTATTCTTGATAACTCTTTAGGGAGTGAATTTGCTCTGATTAACTGACTACTACTTCCTAGACTTTCTATTTTTTTAGATCTTCTTAAAATTCTGTCAGGATCATCAACAATTGTAGCACGCTGTGGATCAGGATGAGCCCTGGTATAATATGTTCTTTTAGAAGCTAGAATTTTAACTTTTAATGATAAATTTTAACAACTCTTTAAAACCTTAAGGTGAAAAAATGAGGAAAAGTGTTTCCTTTAAGATTTATTTAAACTAGGGACTGATTTCCCCTGTATGGTAGCCAATATGTTATCACTCCAAAATTTCCCAAGAGTTGTTATGTGCATTAAAAAGAAATATCAAAGGTAACTATCATCCACTTTCGGAGATTAGAATCTAGCCTTCCTAATGCTCAGAGAGGGCTCTCTCTTAATGATATATCTTTGTTTGTTTTAATAGATTTTAGGCTAGTTATGTATGTTTGATTGGGTTGATTTTGATTTGTTGGTGGAATTACTGATTTAGATGGATAGGTGCTTTTCCATTTTCCATTGGGCTATGGAGTCAATATACCTTGAAAACAGAACAACATCAAATTATAAAGGAAGTGTTACAGGACAGGATAGCTGAGCAAAATCAGATCTCAAGGCTGAATGGTGAAGTGGTTTTCAATCGGGATCAAGGAGTAGTTAAGAATTCCTTAAACCAGATAATGAAGGAAGGTGAAGGAGGTCAATCGGGATCAGAGAGAAATTAAGGATTCTCTAAACCAGATATCAAAAGAAAACATAAAAATGTACAACAGTTCAAAGCAGAGTGTACTTAAACAAATTCTGCAATAAAATTCCAGTTATATCATTCAAATTTAGAACACATTAAAGTTTATGGAATACTCAAGAAAAGAACATGAACAATTGAAATATACTTCATTGAAATAGCTCAACACATGAATCCTGTAAAGAAATGCCTTTATTACTTGTCTGTCAACTGGAAATGGTACAATAACCCTCAGGTAGTAGATCAATCAACTATAGAAATATTCAGGAATCCACACTCAATACTTCGAAATAATGAAGTATTTATACAAAACTTTACGCAAAATATCCTGTCAATTGACTAGGGTTTATTTAAGGAAATAAAATATCTTCATGCAAGAAGATAGTGACACCTAGTAATTGATTGAAATTTGTTCGTGTTTTATTTTATTGTTGTTTACTGTTTGTTTCTTTCACGTTGTCTGCTTCTTTCATTTGTCTTCTCTTTCACACTGTCTTTGTTTTATCTGTCTTTCTTTCATCTGTCTTTCATCTGTTTCCTCTTTAACCTATTTGCTCTTTAACCTGTCATAGTAAATCACACCATTTTTCCCAGAATTCTTCATCTGGAAGTTTAATCTTCGTCATCCTTCGGTAAATCTCATCTGCCTCTGCGTATTTGGCAAACGTGGGCTTATTCACAAAAAGGTGATTTACCTCATGCTGGAAGTAAAAGAAGTTTTCTAAACTTTGAAGGAATACTTTGCCTGTAGGAACTCCTTTCATTGCTGAACTATTGGAAGTCTCTTTAGCTATTTCCCTCATCTTCTTATCATAATCTTCATGCCTCATTAGTTTATCATTTATTACCAAAGGATTAGGCAAATATTTCTGCCTCAAAACATTAAACCTGTTCACTGCAAGTTCCATTGTTTGGCAAAAGGCGGTCTGGCGGATTATTGCACGGAAAAAGGTGGTTAGGCATTTTTAGGATGAGGGGGTGCGATAAACTATGGGAGTGTCGCGTGGCAAGGGGGCGGGTGGATAAAACCACCCATTTCGCACCCCCCCCTCCCCCCCATTGGTTTTAAAGATCGGACGTTGGGGGGTGCGAAAGTGTTTATTGGTCGTAGGATCTGATCAATGTTGATCGGGCGGTTGACAGGTGTTGTGAAATTCATTCAAATGAGGTGGGGTCAGGTAAATAGATAGGCAGAAATTTAAACAAAAGCAGGGGGTTAATGTAATATCCCTTTTCAGGGATATCTCTCAAACACAACAAACTCCAACCAGAGATGGACTGGGAGGGCGTTTACCAGATATGTCACCTCTGAAAAGAGGGTGAGATTTGGAGGCTACCTGGCCCTTTCCAGACTCTGTCTAAGAGTATGGGGTAAACACACCAAGTGGTATACTAACAGTAATGCTCAGATAGATAAAAATAACAGTAGTGCAACCATATAATAGCAATGTAGACATAAACAGATACTCAACAAATATAGATAGAATGCCAAGCCATTTTATTATACTGAGAATAGAAATGAGTACAATAGGTGATCAGAGTAATGGCACCTAGACTTGCACCAGGCAAGTGAAGAAAAGCTCTCAGAATGATAGAGAAATGGCTGCAAACTGATCTGCGTCCAAACTGCCGGAGAACTGTTGTGTTGCTGCTACTGCTGGAATCACATGAAGATTTGGGGCTGCTCCCCACCTTAGAAATGCTGAAACTCTGGAATCAGCCTCTACTCATCAAACCCAGAAAAGCCCAGAAAGATTTTCGCAAATAGCCGACCCCCGAAAAACACCTCCCTGGGAATCTACGCTATCCCTCAAGGCTCTGCGCTGCCCCTAAAGACAACACTCCAAAATACAGCCTCAAACTCCACCAAAACTCTCCAATGGGCAAGGGCTGGCCCCTTGCTCAATCTCAGAGCCTGCATCCTCCGAACAAGCTCAAACCAAACTCCCCACCAAGTGAACTGCGTCCTCCCTCTCAGGACTGCACAGTCTCTAGAAGAGAAGCTCCTCCACAAACAAAAACTCGATCCTCCCACCAAAATACTGAAGAGAAAACCTCACCCGAGCAGGCACTCAAAGTCCCCTGGCGCTGAGGGTGAGATCTCTGAACGGAGACACTCGTTGCACTAAACAGTGCTGCAGACAGGCTAAACAGCGAGCATGCTCAAGAAGTTGAATGACCAGCTCAATATCATAACATCGAATGCCCCAAATGAGGAGGCTCTCCTCCTTATATAACGTTGGCCTCTCTCTCTCAAACCCTAGGCCTCTCATCCAACGTAGCCTCCTTGGCCCCCACGCTGCCAACTCAACCTGCGCTGTCTCTCCAAGTGTTCACGTGGGCCCCTTCCCTACGTGGTCCTTTTGCCCCCCTTGGTTCACTTAAGTTACAACGTTGTGCTACTAGGGAGTGAACTTTTATTTCTAAAGTGAGTTATGTCTCCCTCTACTCACCTTTTATTTATAAAATAACTTTATGAGGCAAAATTGAGCAAAATCGAATATTCCAATTAGCCATTGCTAATTAGGAATATTACAGTCTCCCCCGGCAAAATGTTGCTTGTCATCAAGCAACTGAAGTGATGGATGCTGCAAAATTTTCTCGCTCTCCCAAGTGGCATCCTCATTCGGCAAATTCTTCCACCTCACCAAGAATTCCCGGACCGTCCTGCTCCGTAGCTGCCTCTCCCTAGTATCAATAATGGCCTCTGGCTGCAACACCAAATTCCCCTCATCATCCGTGGGTGGTAGCTCATCTGTCACTGTCACCTGCTGCCCCAATGCCTTCTTCAGGCATGATACATGGAAAATGTTATGAATTTTGCTGCCTTGGGGCAGCTCCAACTCATATGCAACTTGTCCAACCCTGCGTATCACCCTGTATGGCCCATAAAAGCGAGGCTTGAGCTTCTCAGCTCCCTTTTGCTTCAGTGACAACTGTTGGTATGACTGTAATCGTAGGTAGACCAAGTCCCCTACCTCAAACTATCTCTCCACTCGACCCCGATCAGCATATAGCTTTTGCTGGTTCTGTGCTGTAGCCATATTATCCTTGAGAGCTTGGAGAATATCCTGACTGTCTTGGATCCAAATCTTGGCTCTCGGAGCCTTGCTAGCACCAAACATCACATCAGCAAAAGATAAAGAATGATATCCATACAAAGCGTAGAATGGAGACATACCAACGGACATGTGATGTGTGTTGTTGTAGCAGTACTCCTCCAAATGCAGCCACTTCAGCCATGCTCGCTGTTGCCCACTGACATAGTTACGCAAGTAGCCCTCCAGCAACTTGTTAACTATCTCTGTCTGCCCGTCCATTTGTGGGTGATAACTGGTACTCGGTATCAACTCTGTCCCCACCAACCGGAAAAGCTTCTGCCAAAATCCGCCCATGAAGCGGTTGTCCCTGTCACTGATGATGGTCTTAGGAAGACCATGTAGCCTGAAGACCTCTCTGAAGAACAGCTCGACCACCTGCACTGCTGAGTAGTGTGCGGATATGGCGAAAAAGTGTGCATACTTTGTCAGTCGATCAACAACGACAAAGATACAATCCTTGCCTTGTACCATGGGAAACCCTATGATGAAGTTCATCGAAATGCTCTCCCATTTCCCCTCCAGAATGGGAAGAGGCTGCAACAAACCTGCGGGATGGCTCATCTCCCCCTTGTTCCTCTGGCAAACATCGCACTCCCTGATGTGCTGGAGTACGTCCTCCTTGAGGCCCTTCCATGAGAACCTCTCTCTAATGGCCCTGTAGGTTTTGGTGAACCCCTGATGGCCGGCCAAAGGTGAATCATGTGATGCCCGAAGTATCTTCTTCTTGAGCTTAGACCCCTCAGTCAAGAAGATCTGGTCCCTGTAGTAGATGATCTCATCCACCACCCTGTACCTGTCATCCGCCACCTGACCATCTAGTACCTCACATGCAAATCTGTCCTTGGAGTACTCCACTAAAAGTCGAGCCCTCCTGTCTGTATCCAAGCTCATAAGAGAGAACGTGGCCAGTCTACGTGAAAGAGCATCTGCTACCACGTTGTTTTTCCCCTTGACATACTCAATGTCAAAGTCATATGCCTGGATCTTACTGATCCACTTCTGCTGCCTCTCCTGTAGCTGCTTCTGCTCCAAAAAGAACCTGAGGCTGTTGTGATCAGTCCTCACTCTGAACCTGTTCCCCACCAAATACTGTCAGCGTAAGGCTTGCGTCACCCTCTTTGGGGTTACGCAGTCCCTCTCTGGGCAGCGAAGTGGCACACAGAGCCTAGCAGGGCTGACGTTGGGGCTTTAGGGGCAACGCTCGGGTTTCTAGGGCCAGATCCAGGTTGAGTCTTGTAAATCTCGTTTGAGGGTGTGGATCAGTCAGATATTTGGTCTTGGAACAACAGGTTAGCTACAGATTTCTTTTATTCTCTGTCGGGTTTTCCAGATAAGGAACCCAGATTTATTGTACTCAGAATCTACTTAATAAAATAAACCCTCATATCTGCTGCATTGGTTTTCCCGCTTTGGGTTTTTCCGGGGACTTATGTCCAAAAATCCATGTGTCACTTTGTTTGAATGAGCGTAGTATTCAATAAATGATCTGCATGTGTAGACTGTTAGTTGTGTTTACTTCGATATTTTCTGAATCTAATTTCTGAAGATAACTTGTATAATTTAAATCAAGTAGGAGAAGTAAACCATGATACTGCAGTAGAATTTTCACATGTCCAAGTGCAGAGTGTTGGAGATCACTGTTTGTAGACTGTTATGGGTGGCATGTGACAAATATGTTTATCCCCTGTTCAAACCAGCATAACTCACTTCCGATTGTGCATTCATCTATGAGTTGCCATGTGTGATTGCTGATAGGTGCATGGGGGAGAAAACTCCCACATAAGACTGCCTCAACTCCCATGTAAAACTAAACCTCAAACTGTTGTAGGTGGCCTTCTTCATTGGCAACGTACACTTATAACTGTTATGTGCATCTTATTATTTCCAAGTGTGAAATCTGTGGCAATAAATGGGAGCAATATCCCACTAAATTAGCCATAATACAACGATCATGTGCCCCACGTGTACCAAATCAATGCCAATCAGATCTGTGTGTTATGATCAACGTATGACTGCCTCTAATTGCTGCGTACAAGCTGTAGTTGACTGCTGCATGTATGGCTGAGATAGATAACAGCGTACAGGTGGATGGTGAAGCGTAGATTGGTGGAGATATACTCAACTGAAGCTACATGTAGTTGATTCACCCTTCCAATCTGCGTGGAGATATCTCTTTCCAGCGTGGATATTCCTTTGTTGTAGCGTGAATTCTTGTTTCAACATATGTGTATCATCCTTCACGTGAAAGATTCCTCAGCTGCCTATACGTGGAGCATGAAGGTGGGGTCCTCTAATTATCTTTCTTTAACATTATAATTCACTTTGGACAATATTCCAATCACATTAATAGTTTTATTTTTCTTCAGAAATTTGTGGGCCTTCAAAATTTCTACATGATTCCTTTTTCATTTGATTGTTGACTTGGATAAGTTGACCTCCAAGGTGGCTGCCATGTCACACCTTTTGTCCCCCATTAACTTTTAATGTGCCTTCCCTTTATTTTCAACATGCTTAAATTAAATTCAAAGTGAATTTTTAGCCATACATAGTCATTTCATGCAACCAACGTGATACTCTTGACTTGCTTCTGAAATGTTGACTTGAGTTGTACCTTATGTGGTGGGCCCCACATGGCTGCCACATCACCTTTGACTTTCACTGAGTTTTCCATGTCAAAATTTGACTTATTTTGAGTTTTGAAAAATTTATGAATTTTTCCAATTATTGTTTTTTTTTTATTTTTCCTCATTTTTGCCATTAACATTAGGAAAATTGGCTTTTGAGGGACTATAAGTCGTTTTTTGACCCTCAAAGTGGGTCATAGGATAATGATGGGCCTCGGAGGATGATTTTCGAGTAGTCACGCACCCTATACATTTCTGAATACCACTTATTTACATCATTACATAGAAATTAATTAAAAAATCCAGTGTTACACGGGGACCTCCCCCCACCACCTTGGGATCTAGAGTCCTCGCCCCCTCGCGCTTCGGGGTCTTGGGGACTTCTAGGGGACATTTCTCGATGCCCCCAAAAATCAAGAAATTAAGGGGGACGTCAAAGGGGACGTTCCCTCCGATTGAGGGGTCGAGGGTGTTTTAGGGAGCGTGAGGGAGCGTGAAGGGAGCGTGAAGGGGGCGTGAGGAGGCGTGACGGGATGGGAGGGGGCGTGAGGGAACGAGAGGGGGCGTGTGGGGCCCACAATTAAAAAATAATGATTTTTAAATGAAAAAATTTAAATGTAAAAAATAAAAATAAAAATATTTTGATAATCGATTGTTTAATTAAATTAATTTTTAGGTTTCATTTGTTTTCATTGTATCATTGTATCATTTGCACTTAGCACTTGCCGCCCAACCCTTAGCACTTGCTGCCCATAGCACTTGCCACAACCGTCGGAAGAAGCCCGCAACAGCCCTTGGAAGAAGTTATGTTTTATGTTTTATGTTTCACTGTTTCAAACATAACTTTAAACTTATTTGCTTTTAAGTTTTAATATTTATGTTTCAGACTTGAGTTGTAAACTTCAGTTTAAAGTTTATTTTGAATCTTGATATAATATCATATATGTCATGACTCATATGATATCTTAAACTTTATTTTCATTGTACATTGTTAGTAGTTACATTAATGATTATACAGTTACAATGTTACATATGAATCTATGATGTATGTTTTAACTTTTAACTTTTAAATTTGTTTCAGTTAGATGATTCATCATTCATCGATCGATACTTTTTAAATTTTATCATTTATGATTTATCTTTCATGATGTAAGTGTATGATGACTGTATATACATTCCTTGCAAAAATGAAAAATACAGTTGCATTATAAATATTTATTATTAAATTTTCAATGATATATCATATATAATATTATATATATTTTTATATTTTATAGTTTTTATGACCCCAACGTCCCCCCATGTTTTCTGAAAATTGGTAGGGAGCTTTTGCATAGGCCACCCCCACACTCCCTCGCCCCCTCGCTCTCACCTCTAGGGGACTTGGTGGAACATTGAAAAATTCCTGTTTTGCGTGAAATTTTTAATTATCAAAAAATCCTACTTAGACCTAGTCAAATTCCACGAAATTTCAGAAATGACCTAGCATGGTAATATACATTTACTCTAGACACTAAGATGCGTTAGGGGCTAAACCTTCAAGCCGTCACCCCGGCTTTGGGGTAATGCAATGAGTGAAAAAACCTAGAAAATTATTCGCCGCCAAAAAGAAGGAATAATTAACCAAGTAAAAAAAACACTCCAAGGTGTACTCGCTTGCTGATCGAGTCCCAACATCCTAGGCCTGTTACATGGCTTTATTCATCATTCTAGTGACATTTATACAATATCCCCGTAGGGCTGCGGAATCTGAGGACTGAAGAAGAAAATGATAAGAAGAAGAAGCAGAGTTTAAAAACTCTATTGAACTGATGATATCTGATGGTACAAATGTCTTATGGTTTATCCTTGGGCATGGAGTCTTCTCATTATCATTAGGCGCCACTCTAGTGGTCAACAGGTCCAGTTTTCTTGAAATTAGTGGATGCACTTGGACATTACAAGGATGCACAATATATGGGTGAGTTGTTTAATAAAGTTATTGAGGATGTAGGTGTTGATTCTTGTGTGCGAATCATTACAGATAATGCACCTGTTTGCAAAGTTGCTGGCATGATTGTGGAAGCTAAATATCCACAAGTATTTTGGACGCCTTGCATTGCCCTTTCATTGAACTTAGCACTGAAATCTATTGTCTCTGATGTGCTTTGGATTGGAAGCATTATAGAGGATGCACGACATATCCGCAACTTTGTACAAAACCATACAAATTCCCTCACTATCTACAAGGAGTACACCAATCTATCATTGTTGAAGATTGTGGATACACTGTTTGCCTCTTCATTCATCATGTTGAAGAGGTTGAGGGAAGTCAAGACCGCTCTTGGGTCCATGGTTTTTTTAGAGTTTTGGTCTTTTTGGAGAAAGACATATCAAGCAGCCTCAAAAAGAGTGAAGGACACAGTGTTGGATGATGCCTGGTGGGAGAGGGTAGATCTACTTATTCAAATCATGGACCCTATCATTTCCTTGCTTCGATTTGCAGATACAGACCAACCCATCCTAGGAGAGGTTTATGAGGGATGGGATTCCATGATTGAGTCTATGAGGAACATTATTTTACAGAGTGAGTGTCCTAAGTATGATACATCACCAGAGGCCTTCTTCAGTAGCATACAAGATATTTTGATCAGTAGATGGGACAAGAATTGCACACATTTAGATTGTTTGGCTCACTCCTTGAACCCAAAATACTACAGCCATCAATGGCTGAATGGTGGAACTTTCCGCAGATTCCCTCCTCACATGGATGGTGAAATTTCACAAGAGAGGAAAGATGAATTCAAGAGGATTTTTCAGGATAGGGCATCCCTTGATGAGGTGGAGGATGCCTTTGTAGAGTTTTCCACTGGCACTAGGCGATTTGCAGGCTATGATGTGATTAGAGACAGGGAGGCTAAGAAGCCCTGTTCTTGGTGGGAAACTCATGGGGCACCAAACCCTCCTCTACAACAGTTAGCCATGAGGCTCCTCTCTCAGGTGACTTCATCCTCTTGTTGTGAGAGGAATTGGAGCACATATGGGAATTTGTATAGTGTGAAAAAGAGCAAGCTTGAGCAGTCCAGGGCAGAGACAATGGTGTATGTGCACACCAACCTTCGTCTTATTTACAGGCAGAGGGATGAGTGGTTGAAGGGAAAGACAAATATGTGGGATGTCTTTCCTGAGGATATGGGTCTGGACAGCAGTGTTGACTTGGCATTGGCCAACTTGGATCTCAATGAACCAGTGCTAGAGCCTGTCACATTTGATGATGGGGATATTGTAGAGGGGTCGTCCTCCACACCAGCAGAGGCAAAGATGACATTGGATACAGAGGAGGAGGATGCAACAGAGGAGAGCAGTGGTGACCACGATGATGAGGACAATGATGTTGATTGTGATGATGAGGATTGATGACTCATGAGCTACCTATTGCCTTGAGGCTTGCAGACTTGTAGTTGTTTTGTATTTGCTATTTCTATTTGGCATGCCATTTTCCATTGGCATTGTGCTACCTATGTAACACATTTTGATTTTGATGACTTAATGAGAAAACTATAGTATCTTGTCTTTCCCCTATTGGATCATTGATGAATATGTCTATTACTTTGTATGATGTATCTTTGTAAAACTTACATCTAGATGAAGATGTATGTTTGAATCAATGAATTTGTATGAATTTGTGTAAGAAATATCTAATTTTTAATATATATTTATATTTTTTTCTATGTTGCAGGAAATGTGGGTCCAACCCTTGTTTCAGCCCAAAAGCGAAATAGAAACACGTTTCGTCGTACCGTACAGCCTGGAAACGCGTTTCCGGCCGTTTTGGGTCGTTTCTCGTTGGGAAACCTGCTTAGTATGACCGAAAACGCATTTCTAGACTGTACGGTTGCGTTTCCATCGATTTAACTTCTTCTTTTTTTTTTGGTTTGCGTATGTTTTATTATTTTTTTAATTATTGAAAGTGTCTTTTGTGATGTAATAGTTTATACTTTGTATGTAATAAATTATAATTTATGCAAATTTTGACTAGCATTTGAGGTCGAGTTTGACTGAGGTAGATTGAGCTCCTAAAGTGTTGTGTTGACTGTTGACTGCAGACTGGTTAGGGATGACTGCACTGTTGTTGACTGCTGTCGACTTGGGTAGATTACAAGAAGATCAGATTTGACAATGGTTGACTTCATCTCTTTGTCTTTGGTTTGGATAGTTGTTTTGATATTGGATATTAGCTACTCAAAGTTTGACTTTGACTCTTGAATGATGTACTCTCTTTGTCGAACATTTGAAGACAATCTAATAGAAGAATATTTGCAAGGGTTTTCCCCCTAGTGGGGTTTTTCCCTAGTCATTGACCAAATATTGTGGCTCTTGTCTCTTGGATGTTTTCCATTGTGCATTTGTTTAATTGTTCTATCTACTATTGCTCTACTGTCATTGGATAATTGAAGAAGTAAAATTGTTAATTTGGATGCTATTGGATATTGTTGAAGTGATAGTTGCAGCATGGAATAAATTGATGAAAAATTAAAATGTTATTAGAGCTAAGGTGAAAACAAGCCCAAGAGACATAGAGAAAGAGCATCCATTTTCTAGCAGCTGATCGAAAAAAGGGGAAAATATTTTGATAAAAATGTCTTCCTCTTTCTTCAAGGAGCATGAGAAGTTGGGTGACTCATCTAAATTTTCTACATGGAAAGTCAGGTTGGAGATCATCGCTGACAGCAATGATGTTCTGGACTTCATTCAAGGAAGAGTACTTGAGCCTTTAGATAATGCCTCCGTCGCTGTCAAAAACAAGCATAAGAAAGGTGATTTAAAAGCAAAGCAAATTATAGTTGATGGTTTTCAAGATAAGCTACTTGTGTATGCTGGAAATTTGAGAAGGTCTAAGGATATGTATGATAAGATAGTTGGCATGTATGAAGTCAACAATTTGAATGACACCATCTCTTTGAAAGATCAACTCAAAGACACAAAGATGAACGAATAAGAATTTGTGCAATCATACATTATGTGGATATCTTGTCTTAGAGATCAATTGCAAAGAATTGGGGAAACCACACCTGACAGAGAATTGATGATTGTAACTCTTAGAGGTCTCCCTCCCATTTGGGAAACCTTCATTAATACTATAAGCAACAAAAATAGCTTCCTGTCATTTGATGAGTTTGTTGGAAAGCTCACTCAAGAAGAATCAAGGATGATATCTAGAGGAAGAATTCAAGGATCAAAGGAATTAGAGCCCACTGCCTACATAGCTCATGGAAAGAAAAAGAATGCAAAGAAAAGAAAGGGAAGGCCATCTAAATCAAGGAGACCTCCTCAATCTAATCGAGATTCCAAGGATTCAATAAGGAAAGATAGAGATGTTGAGTGCTACAATTGTCATCGAAAGGGTCACCGTTCTCGAGATTGTCCCGAAAACAGAGATGCTCCAAGAAGAAACTCTTCAAGTTCCTACAACAACAATAGATCATATGAAAGAAGAGACAATAGAAGAAGGAATGAAAGAAGAAGAGACTCCCCCAATGATTGTGAAGATAGCTATCGTCCTCCAAAGAGGTCAAGGAACTCTAGGTATGAAGGAAATGCTACTAATCAATTTGAATATATTCGTATTTCCGCATTATATAGTTCATCTCTTTAAATTCTTGGGATAATTGGTTGGTTGATAGTGGGGCCTCTCATCACTTCTCCGGATATAAGGAGGTTCTCTCTAATTTGGTAGAGAGGGAGACCAATTTGAACATTATTCTCGGAGACAATACCACTCATCTCGTAAAGAGTTTTGATTATGTCAAATTTCATTTGAACTTTAGGGAATTTGGCTTGCTTCATGATGTATTATATGTGTCGAGATTGACGAAGAATTTGGTTTCGATATATTCTTTGGAGGATAAAGGAATGAGGGTTGGATTAATTAAAGGAAAAGTACTTGGCCTGCTAAATCCTATATGAGAAATGTCGTCACATTGGGATCTAGTTTTGAAGGACTCTATAGAGTCACTAGAAGACCTCTTCTAGCTAGGGTCCATAATACAAATCTTTAAAGCGAGCTATGGCACTAAAGGTTGGCCCATCTACATTATGATGCTCTTTCAAAATTGAAAAAGTTGGTCTCCGGGATGCTCGATGTCCAAGCTCCACATGATGGAGTATGCCTTGGGTGTGCTAGTGGAAAGGCGACAAGGGGGTCATTCCCCTCTAGTGAAAACAAGACGAAAGACATCCTTCATCTTATTCGTTCTAATATATGTGGTCCAATGCCCGTACATCACTTGGGGTTCATCTTTATTACATCACCTTCATTGACGATTTCTCAAGGAAGACATGGATATATTAGTTGAAGCACAAGGATGAGGCATTTGAAATATTCAAGGAGTTCAAGGCTTTGGTTGAAAATCATACAGGGAAGAAAATAAAGATCTCCAAGTCTGACAACAATGGGGAATACATTTCAAATGAATTTATAGACTTTTGCTAGAAGGAAGGAATTAAGGAGACCATTGTGCCCTACACTCCCAAACAAAATGGAGTGGCTAAGAGAAAGAATAGGTCAATTGTAGAAGCTTCTCGAGCCATGCTCCATGATCAAAATCTGCCAAATTTCCTTTGGGCCGAAGCAACAAACACAACAGCATATGTTCAAAACTGGTTGCCTCATCAAGCTTTGGACAACAAGACTCACGAGGAAGTATTCACAGGTGTCAAGCCCAATATTGGTCATCTCCAGATTTTTGGCTGCCCTGTAGACTTCCATGTGTCGAAGGACAAAAGAAACAAGCTAGAAGCTACAGGAAGTGTTAAATTTCTGAAGATGTTCTATGCTAGATGCAAATATACTTTAAAATTCTAGGGCTCAATGAAAGTAAGATGCAGATAGAAGATACCAATAGATCGATGGAAGACAAGCCAAAACAAAGATAAAGAATAGTGGCATTAGGGTGATCAGCAGGATGCTTCAACCAGCAAAGTCTTCATAAGTTCAGCCACCCACATATGTCACACAACCCCAAGACGTCCTATCAAGAATACTCCACGAAGACGCTGCACCAAAAAGCCCTAAACGCAGAACCAAGAACGCAGCTCCATCACCATCAAGGGAGAAGAAAATGCCTCCACACATTGTGTGTATAATGAACTCCAAGTCTCTCCAATATATAGGCATTTTTGGGGGTGTGTGACACATCTCTTATGCATGTGGGATAAGACAGGCCGACCTTGCACATGTGGAATAAATTCGAAATACATGTTTTTCTCATCCGATCAAGATAATCTTTAGATCGATCTTGCACCTCTCCGAAAGAGGAACCCAATAAAAATATTGGCATCGTCATCTGAGCATCACATCATGGAGTTTGGACCTAGTTTTCCAAAATTAACACTCCCTCTCAACTAGGGAGAACTCCATCCACTAGTGCCATCCAAACATTGTGCGTCATCCCGCCGTAACTTGCTTCGTTGGCTTCTTTATTTCAAAACAAAAGGTGAGTCACAAAGACATCAGTCACGGCTAACTCGAAGTCAGCTCAGAGGTCTGAAACCTCTATAGGACTCAAAGGAGTCACACACCAACCCGAAGTTGGTTTCACTGACCCAAAGTCAATTGGAGGTCTGAAACCTCTCTTAGACTCAAGAGAGTCATATACTAACCCGAAGTTAGTTGGAGGTCCAAAACCTCGCTAAACTTGATCTCAGATCAAGTGGTTGGACACGTGCCATCCCAGACATAGAGAGTACGGCAATCTTTGATGCGTCCATCAGTATTTCTATGGTCTCTATTCACATTTCCCACCTCATTGTCCAAATGAAAGGTACTTCCCATGAGTCTGAAGCTCCATGGGTAGGATGCATGCAGGGGCATAGATCAAAGAGAGGTAAACTAGCTCAATATCATCACGGTGGGGCGGAAGCACACCAACTAGGTTCGGCAAGCCTAGCCCTGTGGTTGCTTATAGCACCAAGAAGCTATCCCCAAAACCCCCTTGGAGCTTCCAGAGCTCATCGTCCAACAAGACCCTCCAAATAGGGTCATTCCATGATTCCAAGATTGTCACAGAAGGTTAGGAACATGACCTTCCCCAAGGGCATTATGAGAATATCCACGACCTTCTCATCAGTTCCTATATGATCGAGCCTTACGGCGCCTCGCTGTACCATATCCCGGATAAAGTGGTACCAGCCATCAACATGCTTGGATCGATCGTGGAACTCGGGATTCTATGACAAACGAATCCACCTCTGGTTATCACAAAGGATAACAGTGGCATCTAGCACATGCTCGAACAGCTCACTGAAGAGCTTTCGCAACCAAGTGACTTCACAATAGGCCATACATGTTGCAATGTATTTGGCTTCATCGATGCTCAAGGCTACCGACTTCAGATTCCTGCCCGAAGCAGATCTACGTGTGAAGCAACATCCAGATGTGCTCTTGCGATCCACCACACTGCCAACCCAAACGACATCGGTATATCCATGGAGTGTCATACTCCTAGCAGTGTATCTCAACCCATGGTCTATCGTGCCTCAGAATATCTCAAGAGTTTCTTGGCACCAACCCAGTGAATGTTATGAGTATCAACCATTTGTTGACTCAAAGTGTTCACTGCACAACATATGTCCGAACGGATGTTCCCTAAGAACATCAGGGCCCCTATGAGTTAACGATACTTAGTAGGATTTGCTAGCATAGGCCCAGTAGCGCTTTCACTCAACTTCTTAAAGTTGAGCTCCATCGGTTACGACACGGACTTACAGTCCATCATTCCAAAATTTTCAGCAGCTTCACAATACATTTTCCTTGAGAGAGGGAAATCTCGCCAGGTCTCTGTCAGACCTTCAGGCCTAGGAAGTAATGTATCAATCCCAGGTCCTTTATCAGAAGGGAGCTCCCTTTGCCACTGATGAATGAGAGGGTCAACATCTGCCAGGAAGAGATTGTCCAGAATGAGAGGCTTTTCTCTATCAACCTGCAAACATAGGTGACTTGATCCTGGACTTCGAACCCCAGAGGTTGCTTTACATACACCTCTTCCTTTATTGCACTATGCAGAAAGGTGGTCTTCACATCCATTTGATGAAGATTCCATCCTTGCGTAGTAGCAAGTGTAATAATAGATCACAAGTGCAATCATAATCAATGCCTTCCTAGAGAGAAGTCTCAGGTAGCACATCTTGCCTTGTACTTTTCAGCACTCCCATCAAATCCATGCTTGATCTTATAGATCCATATCGAGGTGAAAACAGTTTTGTCCTGCGGTCTAGGGACCATATCCCAGACATCATCCTGTATTGCATCCTACCAGACTTGATGCTTTATAGCTTCTTCACATGATCCAGGCTCATATTATACTCATGGTAGCTAGATAGCTCTGGTATTTATACAGCTTCTTGTTTTTCCCAGAATTTCCCCCTTTGAAGCCATATGTCTCTGAGCCATGAGTGTTGTAGTCTCCTTCTTAATGGCAGCTTCTCTTGAGAGAGAAGACATCTGTAAGAACATCCTCCCAAGGCAGCATATCAGATAAGTCAGAATGCATCAGATGCCATTGTGACACTTGAGGAATGAGGAAAAGTCCCCTATGCTTTCCTTTGTCCCAATCCTGACAAATGTCCTCATGATTGGGCATCCCAGACACCAACTATTTGTAATCATGGGCCTAAATCTTTCTCGCCCACTGTCAAGGCCATTCAAGATTCATAGCCATATACTACCATATGTCACTGTCCATATCTTCCTACACATTAAGAAAAAATAAAGATGATTTACATGCAGAAGATGCATTCTACTTACGTTCCTTTGGCCTCTGTTCTTGATATACCAAACAGATCTCACGGAGAATATTGTTGCTTTAAACTCTGCCAGCCCATCAATTCCCTTAGTTTCTGCCAGTGTTGTTCTTACTGCCTGTACATAGTCTGCAACTTATCACAGCTATTGCGCATAATTCATATCACCATCTCTATAGCTACAATATATGTTGCAACCAACACTGCTCCAAAAGACTTCTGTCAAGGATACATCTTTAGATCACTGTTTGCATCACTTCCACTGTATTAGGATTCATTGTTCCTTTGTCCTGAATAGTACATATTCCTCACACATTCTCATAGTGATTTTGAATGTCACAGTGAGATCCTCTAGAAGCATTCAAAACAATGATGAAATGATTCCCTTATAGTGACTTCTGGAACTGTTGATACCTCAGGTTCCCTTGGAGCAGTTATCTCATCAGCATCTTCAAGAAACATCCTATGAACGACCACAGGCATCTGAAGCCCTGGGAAATGCATCTACGGATCATCTCATGTTATGGCAACCTCATGATCCTTTTATAATGAATGCTAAGTTGCCATAGCAGATGCCTGTACTCTAGGGCTCTATGGTGGACAGTCCCCTACACTTGAGGAATCAGCAAATTCCAAGAGGAACAAATTTATCACAGCAGATGCAATCGGAAAAAAAGTATCAAATGCAATCAAATGGCTGCATTTGTGCTCCAACAATCTGTAGTTGGAGAAGACCGGCCATCTGAAGTTTTGGGCCTACATTGTTGTCAAGTTTAATGAACTCTTTATTTTTCTCCTCATTGGAGGGAGTTTATTTCTTGGAACAAATGGATGATATTTTGAGAAGGCAGAAGAGTATGTGAGATGTGATCAGACAGAAAGATAGAAATCTCTTGCACATTAGAGATCCTAGATGCTCTCATAAATGTTCATGAGAGAAAGAACTTAGCTTCTCAATATTCCCCATCATTATGCCTTTAACATCAGAAACCTGAGCCTTCACTTTTGCAAGTTTGTTAATCTCTTCTGGGTGATCAACACAATACTTCATATGATCTTTCAATTTTGGTCCAAAGTCTTTGTTGAGGCTGTGAGCAACAACTGTGTCAACTTTTCCACCACCATATCGTTTCTTGAAGTCATCCTTAATGCGCTCCAGAAAGGAAATTGGTAGTTGTCTTCCAACTAATTCATCTGCAACAACACAATATGTGTAACCATCTTCAACAAGATAATTTAAGGTGTGACGATCGCAATTGTAGGTGAACTTATTATTGCTGGCAGGGATTTTCTGTAGGCGTTGATTGGCAATTGTTGTGAAATTGCCCGTGAATTTGGTGTACTCAGCCAAGACCACCGTACCCCTTGCAACAAAGCTGTAAATGAGAGACTGCTGACCCATATCTCGTGCTCGACAACTCCGCTGTTTAATGTATTTCAGTCCAGCCCAATCTAGACGAGGTAGACCGAGTGAAACAAAAATTCCAAAAATTCCATTAAGGATGATCGATGTCAATTGGACACGGATTGACAATGGCAACCTCACTATGCTTCCTGCAAGTCTCCACGCTGTTGTTGACATCTTTTTATGCAGCTCCAGTTGTGTGCTAAGGCCTGCGGCCTAGCACAACAACATTAATAGCATGCCCAGAGACCCCTGAGCTATTGTCGCTGAGAAATAAATTTACTCGGCCCAGAATGACAATTACATCACAAACTCAGGAAATACGGCCAGCAAGGAGTATGGGCATCGTATTTTAAATCTGAGATGCCATATAGTGATTACGTGGTGCAGACCCTTTTTGAAATTGATGGCACGAACTATTTTCCAACTGACAACGGACAAATCGGCAGCCTGCGGGTGACGTCTCTTCAACTAATGTCACACACATAAAAATAAAAATAAACTTTACCTTTCTTGAAATTTGCCGATAATCGACAAAAAAACCGAGGGCTATTCAAACCCATATCCTCGCAACAAATATTAGTCTGATCATATCGATGAACTTCATTTTCGTGGAAATTTCGATTCAGCCGCCGCCGATTGCAGTGATTGAAAGAATTTGATAATTTTTAATTTAGCACGGAAGTAGGTTCTGTTCCTTCCGCGAATTAGTTCGACACTGCCGCTGAGACGGTGCAACTTAGTCGATGATAGTTTTTAATTTGAATTTGACGGCGAATTTTCGTGCGGAGGTTTGAACAAACAGACCAGCGAGCTCTACAAAAGCTTAGCAGCTCGGCACACCAAGGAACGACGAAATAATGGTGAGGAATTTGCATTGTTGCAGAGCAATTGTTACTATTGACACCCAAACAATTTTATTAATGCTTAGCATAGCAGCTTGTTGTAGCTGCGGTCTCCTCTCAAACAAACATCCGCTTGTTACTTACAGTTTTTCATCTCGCTGCCCTAGATTCTGATCAATATGGGCTTTTTCCTCTCCTAGGCTCTGATACCATGTTAAATTTCTGAAGATGTTCTAAGCTAGATGCAAATATACTTTAAACTTCTAGGGCTCAATGAAAGTAAGATGTAGGTAGAACATACCAATATATCGATGGAAGACAAGCCAAAACAGAGATAACGAATGGTGGCGTTATGGTGATCAGCAGGATGCTTCAACCAGCAAAGTCTTCATAAGGTCAGACACCCACATATGTCACGCAACCCCAAGACGTCCTAGCAAGAATACTCCACGAAGACGCTGCACCAAGAAGCCCTAAACGCAGAACCAAGAATGCAGCTCCATCACCATCAAGAGAGAAGAAAATGCCTCCACACATTGTGTGTATAATGAACTCCAAGTCTCTCCAATATATGGGCATCTTTGGGGGTGTGTGACACATCTCTTATGCATGTGGGATAAAACAGGCTGACCTTGCACATGTGGAATAAATTCGAAATACATGTTTTTCTCATCCAATCAAGATGATCTTTAGATCGATCTTGCACCTCTCCGAAAGAGGAACCCAATAAAAATATTGGCATCGTCATCTGAGCATCACATCATGGAGTTTGGACCTAGTTGTCCAAAATTAACAGGAAGGAAAGGTATGTTTGTTGGATATAGTGAAGATTATAAAGCATTTAGAATCATGTCGGCCCAGCTTCTAGAGGCACCCATTCAGCCTCTCCTTGACTATATATATACAACTCATTTCGTCCTCCTTGATGCACACAATTCGGCCAAGTCTGAGGCAAAATAGAACGAGTCTGAAGCCACAAAAGAGGACGATTCTGAGCAAGCAAAGGAAGATCAAGTTCGTACCGGTGACAGAGAGGAGGGAATGAATCTGTGGATGGAAGTAAGATCAAATCTGTGGAGCAGATCTAAGGCTGAATTTGTTGACTTGTTTGGAGGGCAGCTGACCAGGTGTGACCTAGCTATTTGGTTGGTCTATTTGACCTTGAATTTGACTGATGTATCTCTGTTGAACTTGATTCTCTCTAAGGAAGGGTTGCTGGATTTTTCCCTGGTTTGGAGTTTTCCCAGGGTAATTTTGTGTCTCTTGTGTTTGGCTGTCTCTTCAATGTTCTTACTGGCATTATTGTTTTACTGTTGATGATTTTCTTGTATAATTGCTTAATGATGAATGTGGTATAAGATAAATTGGACTAAGAATCATTGGATGTAATTATCAATTAAGGAAATCTCTGAAAAATCAACACCCTCTTGAGCAAAACTTGCTGTCAGCATGGCATCAAAATGGTAACAGACAGCCCTTTCCAAATGCCAAACTCCCTTTGTGCACCAAGTCATTTCCCTCTTAGTCCAGACTGCTGCAGGTGTGGTTCGGAAAAGTTCCAGTAGTCCTTGAAAATGTAATTAAAACCAGAAATGATGCAGAAAAATAGCGGTTGCGGGTGACTGATGCTTTTGTTGTTATGTTATATAAAGATACCCTATGAAGAGATTTTGCCATGCTTGGTCATCCAGGTTACACTGAGCCTTGAGGTCATGTTTGGAATATTATTGGTCTGGAAATACTTGAACCAGATTGTTTTTCACTATAATCATAGGATTTGGCAACTTTAAAAGATATTTTTATGCATAATTATATGTTACTGTTAGTAATTTAACGTATACTTACAATTTTATATTTGATTTGAATGTATGCATCATGCAGGGTTGGTTCTATTTTAAAAATGGTGACCGTTGGTTTTCTGATTTCTGGAAAGGAAAAGCCAATGGTGAAGGACGATATTATTCAAGACACGGCCATGTGTTCTTTGGCCATTTTCAAGACAATATGCGACATGGAGAAGGCCACTACATAGAATCAAATGGCACTAAGTATTGCATACTTTAACAGATTTTGTTTCAATTATATCTTCTTGCATATGAATGATTCTTAAACAATGTGTGAAATAAATGCACTTGACTACAAGAAAAAATTTTATCCTTTGCAAAAAATTGAAAGAAAAATGAAGATGCTGATTTGATAAGATGCCACTAAAGAAATTGTAAGTGTTACAAATATCTATTATAAGTTTGTACTCCTAAAAACCTATCATGTACCTATTTTTTAGGCAAGAAACACAAGTATTATATATTTTCCAATTTCTCACGGAGTGTTGAAATTGTGTCTGCGGGTGAAATTTTCACCTCACAAAATTGCCACAGATCTACATCCAAAAAAAATTCAGCCCTAAGCTGAATCTGATTTCATTGAAATTCATATTCAAATTTCCAAATCTGCAGCAAAATATCATAATAGATCACATACAGCATAAACACCACAAATACATAAGCATTAGATCATTTCAGTAGCTATCGGAGAAATATCTAACTCACAAATCAAATTTGGAAACTACGTGAGCAATCAACAGCTAAACTAGCAGTAAAATCAGATCTAAAAATACATGTTAAGCATGTTAAATTGGCTTAGCATTCAGTCCAGCCATTCATTACATCAGCATAACAAAGCAGCAACAAGATCACCTAAAACCTAAGTCACCTGATACGGGGATACGAAGTATCGGAGACGGGTACGGTGACCCCGGAACAGGATACTTCTGGGATATGTTACGTTATATATTATTTTATTAAAATATACCTGTTTAAAAATATATATATTAATATATTCCCAAGTCAAATGTTTGCTAAATTCATACAAAATTCGACAGTTCAAACATAGATATTAGATATTCTGTGATTATTACACTCATCCTTCGGTGCTATAATGGGTTCCAAGCATTCGTGAATACACAACACATGGTACACAATCGTCAATTTATAGAAAGACAAGATGAAGATGATGAATCACAACAGTTTTTCATTAATCGTGATCAAAATGTAACATGTAACATGGCCAGCAAGTAAAATAGAAAATACAAAATCAGCACAATCCTGCAGACTACAAACTGAAGCCTCAGCGGGTCGAGTCTAGTAGTCATAAGTGAGCATCATGGCAAAATCACAAGTCATCATGCTCCCCCGCTGCTCTCACTTTGCCTGCGGTGCATGCTCATATATATATTCTGCATACTGGTGGCAGAGATGGCCCCACCTCAGCCATCATCCGTCCCATCGGTCTGTGTGGGCGCATTGAGATCCAGTTGGCCAAAGTACAACTCAACACGCTATTATCTGGAACCCATATCCTGGAAAGAACATCCCCATCTTTTGTCCTTTCCCTTCCAGCCTCACTCCTCCCTGCTGTGAATGGGAGCGAGGTTGGTGTGCACATACACCATTGTCCTGCCTTTAATTTATCACTTTGCTCTTCTTCACACTACAAATTTATACATCGTTGCTCTGTGACAAAGAGGGATGATCACCTGGAAGAACAAACAAGCTAACATGAGGAGGGCCCCTTGCTTGTAAGTTACAAAGAATGGGGCTTCTTACTTCTGTCTTAAGATCAAATCACATCACGATGACATAGCGTTGGAAAAATCATAAGCATCATCTCGTAAAGGATGCTATCACAAAAAAATCCTCCTCGTTATCCTCACCAGCGGACAGCGTCATGAGGAAGGAATGTGATCACACCATTGACCACTCATATGCAAATATTTCGATTCAAAGAGTATTAAACAATGTAAAATGTCTGATTGTGTCCCATCTCGTAATCTCTTATTATTGATGAAGAAACTCGGTGATGTCTCATGCTATGAAGCATCACATAAAATAATGGTCCTCTTACAGACTCAATATTTGAATCATATCATAAACCTCTCTATGGTTGGTTGGTATTCGCTCTCTGTATTCAACGACGAAATGATAAGCCATGATGAATGAGTGATCTGCTTATAACATGTATCATTCAACACCTGTGTCTATTCCCGTTAACACAGGGCTGCGCTTGATCCTCTCCGAAATGGCTATGAAGTATTTGATGGGGCTGGTGTTCCCTCGCTACCATGAGTGGACGGTGAGCAAGTATATCTTTCGTCTTCGCGTGGGTTCTTGCTCATTGTGAATAGTGAGGGCATTTGTGGTTTATTGCAAAGTTGGACTGTCGTGCATCTCAATGACCAATCCCAAAAGCATGAAACAACTGGACACGGTGCCAAAGTTAATGAATGGTTGATAAAGATATCCCAAAATATTGTGGATATTGCTTCACAATCACTGTGACCTTGTAAGCAGGTGCATTGTCATAATAGTTTGCACACGCTGATCACCTACACTTTTCGACAACTTTGAAAATAACTACACCATGTTATTACATCCTTGTACTCTCAGGCCTTGCATCATTGTATAAAGAAAAACTGCACCGATGCGTGGATGACGCTGCACCAAGTTTAATGAGTGGGTGTCTTGAATCTACGTAATCCATGGAAACAATGTAACCGGATGTTATTGTCTTGATTTAATAAACAAAACTTTGTCCATATCCTGCTTTGCCTTTATCAACAATGGTTCAAAACTATAAACCGAGCACATACAGTGGAGCTGTGACAAAACAGCATCTCAATAAATAAATTGTTGCAACATTAAAAGATATGAAGTTAAAATGAAAAAAAAATGCAATAGTGAGGTCAAAGCTCTTCCTTCACTATGTTTTGGAAAATCCTCTAAATGGACAAAAGCTAAGTTGTAACTGTCTTTTAATTCTCCCTGCTAGAAAGTCTAAAAAGAAAAAGGGAACTTACAACTACTTTCCTCCGAAATGGAAAAGAGGTCATCGGTCTTGGTTTTAATTTTGTTGTTGCCTCACCAATACTAGCCCTCTTCACTGATTTCACCCATGTCATGGTCAATTTGTTGTTACAACATTTAACATGCAACTTTGGAATCTGTAAATGGCTTTCTGCAGGTGGAAATGTGTGCCTTTAGAAATAGCATGCAAAAATTGCATTTCTGGTACAATTTCCCACTATCACTTGCTGCCGCTTATCTCTTATTTGCATGTTCCACAATAGGTGTTGATCAACTCAATTTGTTTTCCTTACTGTTTAAAATACTCTTGTTACATTTAATGGATCTCTGAATACTTCCCCATTTTAGCAGTGAGAAGAAGAAGGACGGAAGAGCATCTCAATAAATTCTTGCCTTTATTTTATATATTTATTTGTACAGTTAACATTATAAAATATTGTAAAAATAGCTTAAAAACAATAAATATATAAACATGTACATATAAACACTAACAAACTAAATACAAATATAGAAGGACAAAAAATGCATAGGATGCTAAGATATATTGAAAAAAGACTCCTTGTTGTCATTATCTGTCATATGCTAATTCTCACTTCTTAAATGAGAACATAAGAGCTAAAATAGTGAGAAAATAAGAAAGAAAAACCCTGCTATAAAAAAAATATTGTGATTTTGGTTCAGCAGGCAATGATACTGGCCAGTGTGCCAGGCGTGTCATACTAGGACACGTGCATTGTCACAGCATGTACTATGCACGGACATACATGGTATCCTTAATTTGAGGCAGTGAAACACCTAGGGTGTCAGGCAAGGAGATACGAGGATACGAGGGCATTTAAAGAATGTCAAGGTTACTTAGCCCTAAAAAACATATCCTCACATGAGATCGTAAACATAATTCCTGGTGGCACACAGACCTCTTTCTATTTCACATGAAAGATGACCATAGTGCAATAAATCAGCTCATCCCAAGATAGAAATGCAAAACCCTTACAACTTATCCCAAGTAAAGCTTCTTACAAGCATAGCAAACCCTAGATTTATTTCATTCTCCAAAACCTACTTTAACTCAAATGAAAAATCATATAGTAGGACGTTACATTTTGTCTATGCTTTCTCGTCTATCTTGTGTTGAATAATAACAAAGTGATATGCTTCTCTTTCCATTCCTAGAGTAAGAGAATGAGTGAGTTACAAGGTAAAACCCTAACCCTTGACCAGGTCCACAAGTAGAGCACTCTACATGTGCCCACTAGGTAGAAACATGCCCATAAGTGCCATCTCAGTGGTAGACATATTTTTATGTGACACCACATGTTTTTATGCACTCATTGTTGATCAGCGGTTGTCATTGATGTCAACCCAAGCAGCACCAGGGGCTACCCCAATATTGCATGGGAATTTTGACCTACCAAATTACTATATTATGGGTCAAGAATGCTTTTGATGGTTTCTTCTTGTCGAGATGTTTCCGTTGATATATGGCACGCTACGTAATTCTTCACAGTTTGAGAGATATTCATGTTTGAAGTTTGTAACCCTAGTTAGTGGGCTAAAACCCCATGGGGTTGTGGCATGGGTCATTGGAAAGTCATAATTAATATTTTTTAAGCTCCTAAAATCCCTCGTACGTTCACTTGTTGAAGCCCGTCTCAACCTAAGCATTTATATAAATTGTGATCCTCATATCCTCCTTATGCAAGGGATTTCGCCATCTAAAAAAGGTCATCGTGGCATTTTCGCTCTAACTTTTTTTCTACAAAGGTTCAAAAGCTGAAATTTTTATGAGGCGAAGCCGAAATCCTGAGGAAGCTCCTGTGAAAATTTCAGATCAAGGTGTGTAATATTTTCGGAGATATGATCTGTGGAAGTCAGTGTTTTTGCAGGCTCCTGAAATTCATCTCAAAGAAGTGACCTTGGGAAAATCGTCATAACTCTCTCTCTGAGTATCGGATTGGAATTCTGTAAAAAGTGGCAGATAGTGCACAGACTATAGTTTTCGCTCTATAATTTTCAGAGACAAATGAAGAAACAGTGACACGTGGCACGTCGTACAAGTTCGCTCTACTGAAACAATCCATAATTAGGGCATTGTGAGAGATTGGGCATAACTCTCTCTTGAAGAATCCAAATTGGATCAGACCTATGGCATTGGAAAGACGACTCAGAGGACTACTACAGGACCGAAAATCAGATATTGGGGATCTGAAATAACAGAGATGCACCAGATTCAATATCAAGCTCCTAGAAGGCAAGAAAAAGCTAAATCATGTGTTCTCAAGTGCTGCAAAGGACCAGACTTTCTAAAGCAGAAAAGCAAAGCAAGGTGCAGCAGAGGGTAGCATGACAAGAGTAGCAACCAAGGTGTAGAACAGCAACAAGAAGTTCATCACATGAAGTCTTCAAGTGGGCAGCACTGCATACAGTCATTATAAGGTATCATTGTACTAAGTCATTGTAAATATATTATTGTAAAAAAATTTCTAGTGTCTATCTGCCAAGAGTTGAAGAGGCAGTGTCGAGAGGTCTAGGATCATCATTAGGTGGTTGTGTCATAGTTGGGGTTATGGTCTAGTGTGTCTTCTTCTTCTACATTATTCTATATCATTATAAAGTGGACTATTTTCCCTGGTACAGGAGTCCATTCTTCTTTTATTCTTCTATAGGGTGGTAGGTTGGTGCTAGGGTGAGTTGTAGCTCATTGGGTGTTGGAGCATCCGTTCAGTTAACTACTGAAGAATCTCGGGCGTTGGAGCGTCCATCCAATGGGAGCTGGAGAAGAATGCTTTTCTAGATTCTAGGAAGTTGGAGCTTTATTTTCAATTGGAGTTGAATATTAAAGAATTATTAGAAAAGCATTAGGTGGTTTTTGTCCCAGAGTGGGTTTCCACCTTAAAAATTGTGTGCATTTGTGTTCCTTTTGTTTTCTGCTAACATTGTACAAACACTGATAATAATTGAAGATTAACTAATGCTCTAATTGAAAGGAATACTGATTCACCCCCCCTCTCAGTATTTCCAACAATTGGTATCGGATCTTGGTTCCTTCAATAGCAGTTTAACAGTTGGAAGGAGGTCATGGAACATACCAAGAATGGTGTACCTCTGTTCAATGAAAATAATTATGCACTCTGGAAAGCAAGAATGGAGGTTTATCTCTTGGCGCAAGGTTACGAAGTATGGGACACTGTTCAAAATGGATTTACATCAATCGCGTATGAACAAGGTAAGAAGAATTTGGTAAATGATGCAAAAGCAAAGAATATTATTATCAATGGACTTATTGAATTTGCTTATCATAAAGTGTTGGGTTGTAAAACCGCCAAAAATGTATGGGACAAGCTTGAGAATATATATGCAGGTGACTCAAATGTCAAAGAAGCAAAGCTTCAAATCTATAGAGCAAAATTTGAGCAACTCAGAATGAAAGAAGATTGCAACATCGCTGCATACTTCCAATATGTTGATGAATAACCAATACTCTGGAAGGATTGGGAGAGCCAGTTGACGAGAAGACTATTATATGAAAGATTCTTAAAACGTTACCAGGGAGATTCAACCCAAAGGTATCGGTCTTAGAATACAGTGCAAATCTGGACAAACTTCAGCAAAGAGGAATTACATGGAGTTCTCATAGCATATGAAATGAGACTTGATGAAGAAGAGGGTGCTTCGCATCTAGAAATTACGTTCATTGCATCGAACAAAACCAATAAGGACAAACAACCTTCAATTGAAAAGACATGCACCTGCAAGTGTGAAGAAAAGGGAGATGATGAAGAAGGTCTTTCAGATGAAGAATATGCTTATTTTACGAGAAAACTAAAAATTGGTAAGGGAAAATTCAAAGGTAAACTTCCTTTGATATGTTTCGGCTGTGGTGAGGTTGGGCATTTCGCAGCAAAATGTCCGAACTGAAGTGATGGCAACTCCAAAGGAAAGAAAGGCTTTAAGAATTCAAAAAGAAAAGATCCAATAGGTACTTTCTCTCTAAAGAAGATAGCTCATCATCTGATGAAGGCAATGACAGCAAAGAAGAAGCCAATGAGAGAGTATTGTTTATGGCCAAGCACAATAAACAAGAGGTATCAAACAACGAAGAAGAAGGATTGACCATAGAAGAATTTTCTAAGGAAGCAGTCAAGCTTATAAAAGAGCTCAAGGCAAAGAAGATTCGTTCTAATACTCTTGAAGAACAAGTTCAAGGTCTCAAAATTGAAGTTAAAGAACACAAATATATTGAAGAGTCACTTCAAAAGAAGTTGGAAGAAAGCAACCAAGAAAGGGAAGCATTAGAAGCTGAAGTAGTCTCGCTGCATAAGGAAGTGAAGAAGGGAAAAACTGTCCAAAACTATGCTAACAACTCAAGGGCATTGGAAGAAATCATCAACAATCAACAATCTTACAACAACAGAACTGGCCTCGGTTACAAAGAAGAAGAAGTAGGACCTTCTACAACAAAATACAATGAACCTATGAGATCTAACATGCATGTAGACTTCAATGGACAAGATTCACAAGCACATCCTTGGAAGACGATTCTTCGACGAAGATTTCCATCCAGGTACCAACATATTTTTCATGGCTATTGTTATTGATGTGGAAAATTTGGTCTTAAAGCTGTAGAATGTCGCACGCACCCTAGGAACCAATACAATTCCAGGAGATCCTTCAAATATGAACCTCCCAAGGCTCAACGAAACATCAATAGATTTGAACATTTAAGAAATAATATGGAATGTTACAAATGTTAGAACTTTGGACACATAGCCAGAGACTGCAGACTTGAAAATCCTCCAAAAGAATCTTTGAAGCCACAGAATGAACGAAAAGAAGAAGAAGACTGATAATTGTGCTCTCACTCTCAAGGCTCAAAACAACAAAGATGTGTGGTATGTTGACAGTAGTTGCTCAACGCATATGACTGGAGATAGAAGGAAATGTGTATCTCTGAAAGAGAATAAGGATGGAACCATATCCTTTGGAAATGATGGATCTTCAAATGTTATAGGATCAGGTATTGTCACTCTCGGAAGCAAAGATGTTATAGCCAAGAATGTTCTATTGGTTGAAAACATGAACCACAATCTGCTCAGTGTTGGACAAATGTGTGATCAAGGACACACAATGCTATTCAACTCCACAAAATGTGAAATCAGGAAAGGCGGGTATGGTAAAATTGTGGCTATAGCAAGTTGAGCTCCAAACGACATATATGTTCTGGATGAAGCAACTAAAGCATGTCTACTAGCTAAAGAAGATGAAAGTTGGTTATGGCACAAACGAATGGGTCACATAAACTTTGACAATCTTTTCAAGAGAAGCAAAAAGGAAGCAGTACGAGAAATGCCGAAAATCTCAAAACCTTCCAACACACTGTGAGGCCTGTCGGCACGGCAAGCAGACAAAAGTCCAATTTAAAACAAAAGAACACTTTGCATCACATCCATTGGAATTGATACATGCTGATCTATGTGGTCCTATGAGAACAAAAGGCTTAGATGGAAAATTATATTTCATGTTAATGATAGATGACTATACCAGGATGACAATCGTCAGTTTCCTAAAGAAAAAATTTGAAGCATTTGAGTGCTTTAAGATCTACAAGGAGTTGGTCGAAAATGAAACTGATTTGAAAATAAAGTGTCTAAGATTAGATAATGGCAGAGAATTCACTTCCAAATTATTTCAGCAATACTATGACGAAAATGGAATAAAAAGACAATTTTCAACAGCACGAACACCTCAGCAAAATGGAGTTGCTGAAAGAAAGAACAGAACCGTACAGGAAATGGGTAGAACAATGTTGAAGGACTCAAAATTGGATGAAAAATTATGGGTTCAAGCAATTGATACAGCAGTCTTCATTATCAACCGAAGTCTTCTTAGAAATAATTGCAACAAGACTCCATATGAATTATGGAAAGGAAAACCAACTAATGTAAAATATTTCAGAATCTTCAGAAGCAAATGTTATATCAAAAGAGAAGATCAAAATTTGGGTAAGTTTGAATCACGTGTTGATGAAGGTATCTTTGTTGGTTACTCACGCAAAAGAAATGCCTATAAATGTTATAATCTAAGACGAAAACAGATAGTGGAGAGCATAAATGTTACATTTGACGAAGATGGTGTTCTAGCGAATAATGATGAGGATCTATAATCTTTGAAACTTGAGACAGAGGCTGAAAAAGACAGATAAAATTCTAGAACAAGAAGCAACTATCAACCAGGAAGAAGTAAATAATGATCATCAAGATATACCAGAACAGCAACAACAAGCTCCTCCAAGGAGAACAAAAGAATGGATTCAAAAAAACCATCCATCAAATCAAATCAATGGTGACATAAATGAAGGTCGACAGCTTCGTTCATCACAACAAGCTCGCATTGCTTTTTTAGCAACCTTTGAGCCTAGTAGTTTTGAGGAAGCCAGCCAGAATGAACATTGGGTAGCAGCTATAAATGAAGAATTGGATCAAATCGAGAAGAATAACACCTGGGAATTAGTTCCATGACCAAAAGATAAAAATGTCATTGGGACTAAATGGGTGTTCAAGAACAAATTGAATGAAGATGGACAGGTTACCAGAAACAAAGCAAGATTGGTTTGCAAAGGCTATGCACAAGTGGAAGGAATTGATTTCGATGAAACATTTGCACCAGTTGCCAGAATGGAAGCCATCCGAATGTTTCTCCCCTATGCATGTTCAAGAAAAATCAAAGTCTACCAAATGGATGTTTATTCAGCGTTTCTGAATGGAGAATTAGAAGAAGAAGTTTATATCGAACAACCTGAAGGTTTTCTACTATAAAAAAAAAGAAGACTATGTTTGCAAGTTAAAGAAGGCTCTATATGGTCTCAAGTAGGCTCCCAGAGCATGGTATGCTCATCTTGATGGATATCTACGTCAACAAGGGTTCAAGAAAGGTACTGTTGATAGCAACCTTTATGTACAAATAGATAAAGATAATTTAACAGTCGTTGAGGTATATGTGGATGATATAATATTTGGTAGCAATGATGATCGACTAAGTAAGAACTTTTCTACAAAGATGCAAATTGAGTTTGAGATGTCTTTACTTGGTGAGCTGACATACTTCTTAGGGCTTCAAATATCTCAGCAAGAGAAATGAATATTTATATGTCAAGCCAAGTACATCAAGGAAATGCTCAAGAAATTCAAAATGGAAGATTGCAAACCCGTCCTTACTCCAATGGTAACAAGTTGCAAATTGAGCATAGACGACTCATCTAAGGATGTGGATCAGAAGTTGTACAGATCTATGATTGGTAGTCTTCTATATGTAACAGCCTCTCGGCCAGATGTTATGCAAGCAGTTGGACAAGTAGCAAGATTCCAAGCAGCACCAAAAGAATCACATATTATTGTCATCAAAAGAATTCTTCGATATCTAAAGGGCACAAAAGAATATGGCTTGTGGTATCCCAAGGGTAACAATCTCATTATTCAAGCCTTTACAGATGCAGATTGGGCAGGAAGCGTTGATGATCGTAAGAGTACTAGTGGAGCAGCATTCTATGTAGGTGGTTGTCTCGTATCATGGTTGAGCAAAAAACAAACCTCAATCTCGTTATCTACAGCGGAAGTAGAATACATTGCAGCGGAATCATGTTGTACTCAAGTCCTTTGGATGAAACAAACTTTGCAAGATCTTCAAGTACAATTCAGTGAGCCTATTCCCATATTCTGTGACAACACTAGTGCCATCAGCATCTCCAAGAATCTTGTTATGCATTAAAAAAAAAACACATTCCAATCAAATATCGTTTTGTTAGAGAACAAGTCGCTGAAAAGAATATAAAACTTGAGTATGTTGGTACAAAAGAACAAATCGTTGATATCTTCACTAAACCTTTACCTCGTGAAGCATTTGAATATCTTCGCCAGAAGCTTGGGATTCTCCCTAGTTCTCATTAGATTTTCCTTATTAATAATATAAAGGGGGAGTGGAAGTGTGTACAGGTCCGCAGGATGGTTGTGTGTCAGTGGGAGTTACCCTTTGCCATTGATGTCAAAGGGGGAGAGGATGTTGTAGGAAGAGGTGTCATGATCGCAGAGGGAGTACTTGTGTTGCCATCAATGCCAAAGGGGGAGATTGTTGATCAGTGGTTGTCATTGATGTCAACCCAAGCAGCACCAGGGGCTACCCCAATATTGCATGGGAATTTTGACCTACCAAATTACTATATTTTGGGTCAAGAATGCTTTTGATGGTTTCTTCTTGTCGAGATGTTTCCGTTGATATATGGCACGCCACGTAATTCTTCACGGTTTGAGAGATATTCATGTTTGAAGTTTGTAACCCCAGTTAGTGGGCTAAAACCCCATGGGGTTGTGGCATGGGTCATTGAAAAGTCATAATTAATATTTTTTAAGCTCCTAAAATCCCTCCCACGTTCACTTGTTGAAGCCCCTCTCAACCTAAGCATTTATATAAATTGTGATCCTCATATCCTCCTTATGCAAGGGATTTCACCATCTGAAAAAGGTCATCGTGGCATTTTCGCTCTAACTTTTTCTCTACGAAGGTTCAGAAGCTGAAATTTTTATGAGGCGAAGCTGAAATCCTGAGGAAGCTCCTGTGAAAATTTCAGATCAAGGTGCGCAATATTTTCGGAGATATGATCTGTGGAAGTCAGCGTTTTTGCAGGTTCCTGAAATTCATCTCAAAGAAGTGACCTTGGGAAAATCATCATAACTCTCTCTCTGAGTATCGGAGTGGAATTCTGTAAAAAGTGGCAAATAGTGCACGGACTGTAGTTTTCGCTCTATAAATTTCAGAGACGAATGAAGAAACAGTGACACATGGCACGCCGTACAATTTCGCTCTACTGAAACAGTCCATAATTAGGGCATTGTGAGAGATTGGGCATAACTCTCTTTTGAAGATTCCAAATTGGATAAGACCTGTGGCATTGGAAAGACGACTCAGAGGACTACTACAAGACCGAAAATAAGATATCGGGGATCTGAAATAATAGAGATACACCAAATTCAATATCAAGCTCCTAGAAGGCAAGAAAAAGCTAGATCATGTGTTGTCAAGGGCTGCAAAGGACTAGACTTTCTAGGGCAGAATAGCAGCAAGAAGTTCATCACATGAAGTCTTCAAGTGGACAGCAATGCATACAGTCATTGTACTAAGTCATTGTAAATACATTATTGTAAAAATTGTTCTAGTGTCTATATGCCAAGAGTTGAAGAGGCAGTGTCGGGAGGTCTAGGATCATCATTAGGTGGTTGTGTCATAGTTGGGGTTATGGTCTAGTGTGTCTTCTTCTTCTACATCATTCTATATCATTGGAAAGTGGACCATTTTCCCTGGTACGGGAGTCCATTCTTCTTTTATTCTTCTATAGGGTGGTAGGGTGGTGCTAGGGTGAGTTGTAGCTCATTGGGTGTTGGGGCATCCATTCAGTTGACTACTGAAGAATCTCGGGCGTCAGAGCGTCCATCCAGTGGGCGCTGGAGAAGAATGCTTTTCTAGATTCTAGGAAGTTGGAGCTTTATTTTCAATTGGAGTTGAACATTAAAGAATTATTAGAAAAGCATTGGGTGGTTTTTGTCCCGGAGTGGGTTTCCACCTTAAAAACTGTGTGCATTCGTGTGTTCCTTTTGTTTGCTGCTATCATTGTACAAACACTGATAATAATTGATGATTAACTAATGCTCTAATTGAAAGGAATATTGATTCACCCCCCCTCTTAGTATTTCCAACACTCACAAGTGCCAATTCATCCACCCCACATATTTTTGAGCAACACTACATATTTTTGTGTGACAATTGTGTCATTTACCACAAAATCTGGCAGACCTTGGAGAAGGAAACCCTACAAGACAAAGAGCTAGACTAAGCGCTAACAATGGCACAATGGCCCACTATCACCTCAGCCAAGGTCCGAGAGAAAAGGCTTCTTATGATCTACTTCAACAAGTACTAAGCTCAAACAACCTTCAAGGAAATCCTCAAGTTGAGGGGAAAAGAACTAGGGTTTCCCTCTTGGAGCAACCCCTAGGGCAAGAGATTTTATGGATGAAATTTGAGTAGATGCCCACCAAACTTAGAGAATAGGTAGCCTATATTTTCTTGCTGCAAGCCCTAGATTTTCTCCCTAGCCTTTAAAGGACCCATTTTAGGGGATAACATTTAGAATCGATCACCAATGACTTGGACTAGTGCCTTGTCCTTTGGGCATATGGAGTCAAGGATGAAATAGATAAGCTCGATCCTTTCCAAGGACGCTAAAAATTGATGCCCTAGGTATCAACTTTTAGCATTTACCCACTTCAAAAGAAAATGGAGTTTGATGGAGAGATTAAAGATTTCCTCCACTAGGAACATTCATTACATGTTGTACAATGATTGACATATGCAATACCCAACTAGATAGCCTTTCAAAATTAATTTTCAACAGTTAAGGCACAAAATAGCATATCCTAGAAGCAACAATTCCATACATTAGACAATTTCATGATAGAGAATATTCAACAATAGGCATTTACAAGACAACATGTAGTATATCCATCCATTATCAAAAGAAGTAGCTCCAAAGACAATCAAAAGTAGCTTCCAAATATCGAAATGCATCCAATAGATCTGCAATAGCCGAAGAAACACATGTGAGTTCTTCTCAAGAAGTCAAATTCCAAGTGTGATGATGATGAGAGACTCAAATGAGGTCTCTTCTATTTATACATTTCTAATCAAGTCTGATTTTAAGCCTAAATCCCCTCTTAGTTGTCAAATGGAGGGAAAAAACCAAGTATCATTACAAGCCAACCATATAGCCAATGTAAAATCTTAAAGGTCGAAATGTTGGCATCATCACTACGTGGGCCTCTTGGAGGCATGTGTTGATCTCTCTTTATGCCAAAGTGAGTCAAGAGGGCTCCAAAAGTCATCTACTAGGGGTTGGCCCCTAGACATCCATGCAAATGATCATGTGGACCCCAGTTTTGTGTTTGGGGCACGAAATGGGTTTCATGGGTCTCCTAGTGATAGCATAGCATGTATTTTCTCCAATGTTGAGGGCTCAGAGGACGGTGCTAGCCCTCCCATGTCTCAATAGCGAGATAAACCTCATCTAGGCCTCAAATCAGTTGCCAAAACTCGTATATATTGACGGGCACACTGGTCCAAGTGCATCATCTCATTAATAATGTGGGGCAAAGTGTAGACTGCTAGGGGTGTTGAAGGTACCCATGCAGTGAAATGATGCTCTGCAAGTGACAGGAGTTCCATGGCTCTCAATGTTTCACTTGTAGGGTGTCATATGCTCCTCTAGTGGACTTGGGCCCCAATTAAGTTGCCCAGCCCATGATAAAACCACCTGCCAATCACACATAATGCCTAGTGCTACATCTTCACCATCAAGTACAATAATTCATTAGTGCATCTAAGTGAACCAAGCTTATTAGTCAAGGGCACATTGAGACTTCATATGGGACTTCTCTTCCAAATTTGGGGCTTTGATCTTGTAATAGTCTTACCTCCCTAGGTAGGAGTGGCTAATAGACGATCCCATTAGCTGTTCCCGACCCCTAAAGGGAAATATAGGTCCTTGGTACATCCTTCAATTAATAGGTGCCATGTGAATGATGATGAAATGGAGATGGGAAACAAGGGTCTCAAGGCCAGGTGCCATGGGTGCAAGGATAAAAATGATGAGGGATGTCCACATATTGGATATATGTAAGAGGGAGTGATCGTGGATACATGAATTACCCCAACCTTTTTTTTTTCCACCCTTCTTTATTTGCATTTTTCTTTTTTTTTATTTTTCTTTGTATTACTGCTCGGTGCTTCAGGATATCAAAACATGTTGTAACTTGTGAATGACGTGAAGCAGTTTTTACCCCCCTTAATGTGGGGCAGCTCATCACCCACCAAGGGTTGGGACATGCATGGGTTCCTTTAATGATGCTAGGGCACTCGTGGGCACTAGGAACCAGGATGATGGCCATAATTATAAAGGGTAGAGCTCATGTTTTAGCTTTGCCCACGTGCTATAATAAATGTCCCAACCATCTTCTGCATTTTATGATCTTCTTTTTCTTTTGTTTCTTGCTTGTGGCCATGATATGCTTTTAAATTTCTTTTAGTTGCATCAACCTCTAGGGCAACATTTCTAGGCCCAACCAAAATATGTGGACAAGGGGAGGGGGTTGTGCTAGTGCCTTTTGGACCCAGAGAAGGAAAAATGTGAAATAGAGATCATAATGTGCGGAGGGGAGTGAAAAATGTGAAACGGGAAAACGGGACCACGCTACCAAAATCGGGGTTTCCCAAGTAGTGCCCTTCTTAGAGCCATGGGTCAATGAGGAGATCCCACAGGACTAGGATTGAAGATTACCCCCCCATTTAAGGTGAGGGAACAAAACCACGGTTAAAGCCCTTCTTCCAAGTTACCCATTAATCCATGTGTAAGATGCCCAAATTAAAAACAAGCATAAGCACCTGATTGCAAAATGAAAAACATACCTTTTGGATCAAATATCCCACTTTTAATTTATGCATCTTGACAGATGGGCGAGAAAACATACAATTGATGCAAAGAGCGAACATAAAACAACACGTCACATTCGTTACAAGGTGGCTCTTAAGGGTTGTTGGTTGTCGATTGAAGAAGATGAATAGGAGAAAAGCTCTCCTAGGGGTACCCACTTTTTGGCAAGCAACATCTAGTTCCATCTAGGACATGAGTTCACCATAGAGTGAATGATCCATGTACTCGAATGGAGAGGTCATGGGAACTCCAACAATCTCTTTGGACATAGGCTTGTGTCTTGCACACCACAAAACAATTATTGGAAGCATGTGCACTGGCCGTACTTTATCGCCCATGTTTTTCATGAGATAATAAATCCATGTAGGAAAGTAAATCTATTCTAAGATGTAGGTCTAATCTAAATACAATCTAATCTATTATGAGAAAATGATATTATGATGGTAGCTATGCAAAAATGGCATGCAATGCATCCTACACTACTATGCATAACAACATATTATGCAATCCCAAAGTATAATGATACAACCAATGTAAGAAACATATTATTAGATCCATATCATTTCTCTTATCATTATGATCAATCATGAGATAAATCGAAGAGCAAGTAGAACAATAATCATATGCAACATCAGAAGGGTGGGAGGTGGAAAATAAAGTGACCTTATTTTATGAAAAGAAACCACAGATGCAAGGGAAAAAGGAAAATTATGCATGCACCATTGAATCATTCCCTCAAGTTTGAATATAGAGAAGTGAACAATTAAGCTCAAGCACTCCTCAAAAATCTCCTTTGTGATGCAACCCTTCATGTTGTCCTTAGGGATACGATAGGATGGGTGAGGGAATGGCTGGCATGGAGGATCACAACAACTAGGTTGTTCATTACAAGGACCATATTGAAAAGATGCAACCAACATAGGCTCATCGTTCACAAGACAAGCGTCCAAGGATGGCTCAAAATATCAAAGATCATCTCTTCTTGATGACATGGAATATGAGGCAAGACATCATTCCTATCAGCATCATCATTTATATCATAAATTGGATCCTTGTCAAAGGAATGGCCACTTACATCCCATTTCCCTTCTTGTACATGCAAGAACTTGGAAATGTCAACTTGCAGGGGATCAATGGGATCAACTTTTTCAAGGGCTTCAAGGAGCGCATTATCATAGATAACATCCTTAAAAAGGGAGG
The DNA here is from genome assembly GCA_034641835.2 of Pinus albicaulis. Taxonomy (NCBI): domain Eukaryota; kingdom Viridiplantae; phylum Streptophyta; class Pinopsida; order Pinales; family Pinaceae; genus Pinus; species Pinus albicaulis. Next base: position 1,313,298,049 of record CM076583.1, on the reverse strand, counting down.
GGCTATTCTCAACTTCATTCTCCAAAGAGCTATCTTCATTAAGATCCTTATCGTGCTTCCTCCTTAAAATCGCCCTCAATATCTTCACTAATTCTGTCATTATAATGATCTAGAAAGGGCTCTAGCCCATGGTGTTCTTCTTCAACTTCTTCACTATGGTGGAGGAGGCCCTCTTCTTGGAGAGCTTGTATAACATCCTCAACATGATTGCTCGGTCTCCAATACTTATGGAATTCTTCAGCAAGAACCCTAATGGAAGGAATACTCTTTGGTCTACATCATTTAAGCCAATCCCTTTGACCTTCCCCAAGGGAATCAATGAAAAGACACTTGAGAGTGTCATCATGAACCATATTGATTTCAAAAGTGTACTTGAGGAACTTGACAACAAGATCCACAATTGAAGAAGGATCTCCATTGAACTTGGGGGTATTTTTCATACAATCTGCATCCCACCGATTTGGATATCCAGGAATTTCCTTGACATCTAAAACAAGGAATATCTTATGCAAACCCCAAGGAACCATTGCCTCGAGTCTCACATAACATACAAACTAGGAGTCGCTAGGGGAAATTTAAGATGCCTTGAGAGATGCTTGCTCCACCCTACAAGCATTTACTTTGAGGTTCAAAGAAGAACAAGGGCTTCATTCTTTAAATGGAGTCGCCAAAAAAAAATTGTCGTTAGGGAAGAAGGTAAATACTTCATAAAAGTAGAATCGCTTCTTCCTATAATGAACTAAGTTCGTACTTCACAATAATCTTCGAAACACTTGGAACACAAAGACTTCCATTGAGGATAGAAATATAAAGATTGAATAGTGTATATAAGAATTGATATGAGATGTGATTGTTACAATTGAAGGCCCACTTATATACCTAGGCAGGTGTCCCTTCATGAATGGTCATGTCCCTTTAGACATGTCTCTTCAGTATTAATTATTATTTAATGAATTATTATTATGGTTATTATTTATATTTATGTTATTTTTATATAAATTATATTCATAACATTGCCTTCCTCTTCAAAAAGCTTTGTCCTCAAATCTTGTTGTTGATAAGGTGTGTTATTTGTTTCTTTGTTTTATAATCTATTTGCATCTTTTTGAAATTCTTCGAGTTGTCATCTTCGATGATACAAGATGATAGGATCCTCTTAGTGATAAACAAAATTTTCACACTGAAAATGGATCTGACCATCCTAGATTAGTGTTCTGTAGAATCTTGTGGTTACTGGGAACTTGAGATGACTTGTTATCACAAGACTGGATTATGGTGATATCGATATTTTTTGGAATATAAGTCACTTGTTTTTTATCTGAGTGATATTGATTTGCAGATTTGTTGAGATGTTTTCTTTTATGATTTGGGTGTCGGTAAGGAGTTCTTGTGATCTAATTTCCCCTTATCATGTGGGTGGCGATTTCCTAATTTAATTCAGGTACTAATGTTATTGAGTTGGTTACAGAATCTTCACTTTTATTTTTCGTCATCTGAATATGTTTTTACTTCAACTGGCAATGGCTTTTCATCTTCTTGAGTTGTGATATTGACTGGATCAATATTTGTTCATTTTTCTTCAACTTGGATTGTTATGTCTGAAGACTTTGATGCTTCTTTTGTGATAAGTTCTTCTAATTTGCTTTTCAATGATTTTTTATCATTTTTAAGTTTCTTAATTTGCCTCAGTGATTTCTCGTTGTGGTCTTGATGTGAGTAACTTATTTTTGTCTGCAATATTCTTTTCAACTTCCTTCTGCATATTTTGCATTGACTTCTGGTTTTCTTGAAGAATTACTTTTGAGATATCTTTTACATTTTCTAGAGTTACTAAATCTGGTTTCAATGTCACATCCTGTAACGTTATTTTTTTTATGTAGAAAAATGTCAAAAACTTCTTTTTCGTATTTAGGATGAAAGACCTTAGTGTTTCCATCCAAAGTGAACCCAAAATTATGTCACCTCGATCGCTCCATAGGGATTGAACATAGAATTGCGATATAAATGTATAGTCCCCAATGTTTAATTGAAAATCGGTTATGTCATATTGTTTTGTGTTCTAGGGGTCTAATTTTTCAATTATATTTGACACGGGAATCACCAAGTGGTTAGCAAATTTAGGTTTTATATAATTCTTATCTTCAACGGACGAGATAGAAATAGTAACATCTTTTCCTACAAGAGTCCTTTTAATTTTAAATAGCACTGAAGCATAGCTATATAAAGTTTCTGGAAATCTTCCTTCCTTCATTTCGGACTTAGACTTTATTCCTTTCTTGTCAGTGAATGATTCCATTTTGCTTTGTCGAGATGAGCTTAGGGTTTTTTTAAAATGACCCTTTTTTTAAACTTTAAAAACTTTATTAATCCTTCAAACCTTAGTATTGAATTTACAAATTCTCCTTTTATGATTTTGACTTGGACCTCCTTTTTTCTGGGTAAATATCCCTTTTCTTTTACACTTAACTTTATATATATATATATATATATATTCCTTTTTCTAAAAGCACCTATTGATTTTTACTTTTTTTTTATTCACTTTAACTCAGTGTAATCTTTTTTTTCCTTTTCTTAGTATAATTTTTTTTAATAAAATCCTTTCCCATATATATATATATATATATATATATATATGTATTCCTTTTTCTAAAAGCACCTATTGATTTTTACTTTTTTTTTAATTCACTTTAACTCAGTGTAATCTTTTTTTTCCTTTTCTTAGTATAATTTTTTTTAATAAAATCCTTTCCCATAAACCTTAATTAAAACATGTTTTAGTAATCCAATGGTTGCAACTCTACCAAATGTCACACGAGGTACGAATTTGTAACAAGGGTAGCAACAACAATTTTTACAAGAATGTAGTGTACAAACAAGTGTAGCAAGTGTTGATGACACAATTGCAGCGAACTCTTTTCGAGATTCAGTGAGAAACCACCGTGGTAAGGATTGCTTGAAGTGGTGTACAATGGCAAGAAGAGGTCAACAGGGATGGACAAGGGTGTGGGATATGTGGACAACAGCAGCATGAATGAAGGCGGTTGGTGGCAACGTGACTACAAGGACGGCGGCCAGGAAATCGCTAGAGCGGGGATGCTGTCGGCTCCAAATTCAGTGGCGGAAACTTCGGACAGCGTTGGTGGCTCGAGCAATCGGGTGATGGCATAAGTGGGCCAAGTAAGTTTGTTTTGATATATATAACTTTCTTTTTTCTTGCATATATTTTTATATATACTTTTTTATTTTATATATATATATATATATATATATATATATTTTCTTTTTTTCTTTTTTTCTTTTCATTATATTGTTTTTTATTTTATTTTTATATTATTATATCTCTTTTTAATCTCTCTTTTTTTTACTAACTCCTATATTTTTATTTTAATATATATAGATATATAATATTTTTTTTTTCCTTTTTTTTAATGGCCAAAGGCCTGACAGTAGAACGAAGTACCTCCAAACTTTGTCTAGCTAAAAGCCTTGATTAAATGTCCATGAACTTGACGAGGGGTTGATGGCCAAAGGCCAGATCAGACTGGCTTTGTGCAGCGGTTGTGCAGTCAGAGGATTGAACATCTTTGATACTAATGTACGAACTAAGTTAGTACTTCACAATAATCTTCAGAACACAAAGACGTACATTGAGGATCGAAATATAAATATTGCATAGTGTATATAAGAATTGATACGATAAGTGATTGTTACAACTAAGGGCCCGCTTATATACCTAGACAAGTGCCCCTTCATGAATGGTCATGTCCATTTAGACATGCCTTTTCGGTACTAATTATTATTTAATGTATTATTGTTATGATTATGATTATTATTTATATTTATATTATTTTTATATAAATTATATTCATAACACTTCCCCAGAAATGTTACCACAAAATCTAGCAAGCCTTGGAGAGGGAAACCCTACAAGATAAAGAGCTAGACTAAGTGCTAACAATGGGATAATGGCCCACTCTCACCTCAGCCAAGGTCCCCTGCTCTTTACGAACTCTCACCGATGGGAAGTGTCCCAGTAGGAAGGGGATCACTTAAAATAGATATGCTAGGTATAAGGCACAAAGTGCTAGAGCTCATTCAAGAGAGAGACTCAATAATGGTTCAATGCTTCAAAAAAGAAAAAACACTCCCAAAGAAAAGTCGTAGAAAAGAAAGGCACAAGACCTAGGGTTTTGAGATGTTTCGATGGTAATAGGAACTCACAAAGTCGAGTCCCAGGAGAAATGGCTTCTTATGATCTACTTCAACAAGTACTAAGCTCATAAAACCATCAAGGAAGTCTTCAAGTTAAGGGTAAAAGAACTAGGGTTTCCCTCTTAGAACAACATTTAGGGCAAGAGATTTTATGGATGAAATTTGAGTGGATGCCTGCCAAACTTGGAGATTAGTTAGCCTAGATCCTCAGTTTGATGTTTAGGCTCTCAAATCACCAAGAAATTTCCTCCCTAAAATTTCACTACGAGCCCAAGATTTTAGCCCTAACCTTAAAAGGACCAATTTTAAGCGAGAAAATTTAGGATTGATCACCAATGACTTGGACTAGTGCCTTTTCCTTTGGGCATATGGAGTCAAGGATGAAATAGATAAGATAGATCCTTTCCAAGGAAGCTAAAAATTGATGCCCTGCGTATTAACTTTTAGCATTTACCCACTTCAAAAGAAAATGGAATTTGATGGAAAGATTAAATATTTCTTCCACTTGGAACATTCATTACATGTTGTACAATGAGTAACATATGCAATACTCAACTAGACAGCCTTTCAAAATTAACTTTTAACAATTAGGGCATAAAATAACATAAACTAGATGCAGCAATTCCATACATTAGACAATTTCAAGATAGAGAATATTCAACAATAAGCACTTACAAGACAACATGTAGTATACCCATCCATTATCCAAAGAGTAGCTTGAAAGATAATCAAAAATAGCTTCTAAATATCGAAATGCATCCAATAGATCTCCAATAGCCAAAGAAACAAGTGGGATTTCTTCTGAGGAAGTCGAATTCAAAGTGTGATGATGATGAGAAACTCAAATGAGGTCTCTTATACATTTCCAATCAAGTCTAATTTTAGCCTAAATCCCCTCTTTGTTGACAAATGGAGGGCAAAAACTAAGTGTCATTACAAGCCAACCACATAGCCAATGTAAAATCTTAAGGGCCGAGATGTTGGCGTCATCACTGTGTGGGCCTCTTGGAGGCATTCATTGAGCTCTCTTTGTGCCAAAGTGAGTCAAGAGGGCTCCAAAAGTCATCTTCCTAAGGTTGGCCCCTAGACATCCATGCAAATCATCGTGTGGACCCCAGTTTTGTGTTTGGGGCACAAAATGGGTCTCATGGGTCTCCTAGTGATAGAATAGCCTATATTTGCTCCAACGTTGAGGGCTCAAAGGATGGTGCTAGCCCTCCCATGTCTCAATGGCGAGACAAACCTCATCTAGGCCTCAGATGAGTTGCGAAAACCCGTATATACTACTAAGTCGGTTAGGAGCACACTGGTCCAAGTGCATCATCTCATGAATAATGTGGGGCAAAGTGCAGACTGCTAGGGGTGTTGAAGGTACCCATGGAGTAAAATGATGCTCTACAAGTAATAAGAGTCCTAGGGCTCTCAACGCTTCACCTGTAAGGTGTCATATGATCCTCTAGAGGACTTAAGACCTAATTAAGTTGCCCAACCCCTGATAAAAGCAATTGCCAATCACACATAATGTCCAGCACTGCATGTTTTCCATCAAGTACAACAATTCATTAGTGCATCTAAGTGAACCAATCTTGTTAGTCAAGGGCACATTGAGATTCATATGGGGCTTCTCTTCCAAATTTGGGGCTTTGATCTCGTAATAGTGTTACGTTGTTAGTTTTTTGGAGTGTAAAAACTTTGGTAAACTTGAATAAGTATATATTATTATTGATAAAAGATGAGATATGAGATATGATTACAATGGGGAATCACCGAGGCTTTAAATATAGCCTCATGGTGTCCCTTGGTGAAGAGGCATGATCTTTGATCATGCCCTTTCACTTAATAAAACCTAATATAACTATATCTAACTAACAATTAATAAAATATACATAACATTGCTCCTCTCTTAAAGATGCTTTGTCCTCAAAGCATACGTAACGATGGACAATGTTGACGAACGCCTGGGTTTCTTGAGCGGTGGGCTCTTGCTTCCCACATTTTAAAAAGATCGTGGAGCATATTCTCGAGTTCAATCTTTTGTTGATCTGGATAGTGAAAAGATTTGATATCGACAGGGTTGGATCTTGTCTTGACTTCTATTGGATGTTTGATTTTCCTATCTGGAGGCACTTTTATGGGTAGATCCTGGAATACCTTTTCGTGTGTCCGAACTAGTCCTTGTTCTTCTGATGACTCTTCGTGGCTCCCTTTTGAAGATAACATTTCTAACTGATGACATTGTACTGTAGATGTTGGCGCTCCTATTTGAATCATCTTCGTCATCAGAGAGGAAGATACGACTTGATCTTCTGGGGCTTGGAATCCATACAACCTGTGTTTCTGCCCTTTCCACTTAAAACTTATAAACTGCTTCTGATGGTTGGCAGAATAAGTATCTAAAGTTTGTAGCCATTGAATTCCTAAGACCACATCTACTCCTCGTAATGGAACGGTGTAGAATGGAGATTCTAAATGAAAGTTTTTTATCTGTAGTTTGACCTTATGGCATTTCCCTACTTTCTCAATCTTCTTACCATCGGCCACCATTACCTTCTTATTAGGCATGGGGAAGGTAAATATGTTAAGTCTTTTTTCCATGATTGAATCTAGAAAATTGTGGGTACTGCCAGTGTCGACGAGAACCATTACGTTTTTGTTCTTGATATGTCCTCTTAACCTTAGGGTTTGAGGTTGTGATATGCCTGTCATAGCTGATAATGACACTTGCGGAATAGTTTCGCCATCCACTTCTGGAGAGAACTCTAAGTTGTCTTCTAATCCTTCTATATATGAATCATTATTGTTAGCGTCATTAGTTGCTTCACAACTGTATAGATTTTTTTCTTTTCCATTAGCACATCTATGCTTAGGGTCCCAGTTTTCGCCACAATGTTTGCACTTGCCCTCTCTCATTCTTTGTTTTTCCACACTAGATTTTTCTTCTTCACGAAGATGGAGTGGGACATATTTTGTGTCATCTATATTTTCAGATTGAGGAAATCTTTGTCTCGAATATAATTTTTCTGGTTTTGATAATCTTTCAAATTTCTTTTCAGCAGCTTTTGCTTTTTGCCTTGCTACTTCTACTGATGTAACTTCATGAAGTTCGAGCTCTTCTTGTATATGGATTTTAAGTCCTGAGATGTAAGACTAGATTAGACGAGATTCTGACAATCCTGGTACTCGTGTTGCCAAGGTCTCCCATTCTCTAGTGTACTCATCCACATCTCCTTTTTGGCGTAATTTGATAAACGTTGAAAAAAACTTTTCTTCTTTTATGCCTTGAAGCCTTTTGAAGAATGCATCCTTAAATTTCCTCCAACTGATAGTAAGCGTCGTCTTTTTCCACCACATATACCAATTATATGCTTTTCCTTCCATTTTCATGGAAACATGCTTAATTTTTTCGTCATCACTAGTAATGTCATAAATCTCAAAATATTCTTCTGCTTTATTAAGCCATGCAACGCTATTTTTTTCATTACCATCAAACTTGGGTAGCTCGATTTTGGCTTTTCGTTGATATGTTAATGGTGGAACAAGAAGGGGATATTGATTAGCAAATGCATTCCAAAGCTGCTTATTTTGAAAATCTGCATTATTATCTTCTTGATGATGTGGGGAATCGGTCTTTTCCTGATGCTCTTCTGAGTTCCCTGAATCTGCGGAATTGTTTTGTTGATTTTGTTCCATATTAGGAAATATTGGGGATTGTGTCTGACTTAACTTATCTATCTTATCATTTAGCTTATTGAAGAGTTTTGTCATCTTGTTCATTGCTTCGTTCTGCCTTTCTGTGGCCTCGTGATGATTTAGCCACATTTGTCTTTCTATTCGATTTGTCGTATCATGAACCTTTTTGATGTCGTTGGAGTGTCCTGCAACTGTACCTTCAAGATCGACTAATCTTTTTCCGAATTCTTCGGAATTATTATTGATCTGTTTCTCGAGATCCACCAATTTCTTCTGGAATTCGGCCATTGACATTGATGAAGACATTGAACGTGTATGAGGTGGGGAATATTTTTCTGCCAGTTTTTCCCTCTCTTTTTTTTTTTAAATTAATTTTTTTTTGAAATAATAATAATAATTTCTATTATTATTATTATTATTTTATTATTTGAATTTTATATATATATATATGGGGAAAAAGTCACGTTGTTTTTAAAAGTCACTTTGTTTTGAAAAGGGGAAATGGGTTTTAATACCATGGGCAATTACCATGGGCTACAAAACCACGAGCTTGTAAACCACGAGCAATTGCTCTTCCTTTTTAATTTTACTTTGTCTTCACATGTACGTATATGTGCTTCTTTATATATATATCTCTTTTTACTTTTTCTTTTTTTTTTCTTTTTTCTTTTGGAACTATTTTCTTTTAAATATTTTTTTTTCCTTTTAATTTATTTCCCCCTTTGTGTTAACTTTCCTTCTCTCTTTTATTTTATTAATGTATATATTTCTTCCTTCTTCTTTTTTAAAAAACAAATGTTGCTATCCACAAGCACTTGGTTTTTTAAAAAAATCTGCAATTTTGGAATTTTCTTGTAATTCCTTAATTCTGGGTGATCACACAGATCCCAAAGAGCGATGGCTCTGATACCAATGGAGTGTAAAAACTCTGGTAAACTTGAATAAGTATATATTATTATTGATAAAAGATGAGATATGAGATATGATTACAATGGGGAATCACCGAGGCTTTAAATATAGCCTCATGGTGTCCCTGGGTGAAGAGGCATGATCTTTGATCATGCCCTTTCACTTAATAAAACCTAATATAACTATATCTAACTAATAATTAATAAAATATACATAACATTTTTGTAGCATTGGATGGTGTTCTAGTCCCGAACTTTGTGGAGAGGCTAAAACACATGAGATCTCCAAAACGTAGAAATCGTTTCTGGAAATTCCACCTAGAGACAACTCGTTTAAATTAATTGATCAATAATTAAAAAATTCCTAAGTCTAACTTAGGGAAATCGATTAATTAATGGGAATTAATTGAGAACGCGAGAATTCTCTAGAAACTCACATGGATCAACTCAAAGATGATCTTAGTCGTTGATGAGGACTTAATGATGGTCATTGGTGATCCAACTGGAGAATATAAGAGGAGGTCTATGAGGTTGGAGATAGGTACACATAGGAAGAGCGAGTTTCCTTGGCAAATCGATTTTCCAAAGAGTAGCATTCAGCTAGAAGAAAGCAGGAGCAAGAGGGAGATCAGTACCAGGATTCCAGAAAATATTTCTAGTTTCGGAAGAGTCAGTTGAGAGAGGGGAAAGTTTTCCTCAGGGAGTTGCACAAGGCCTACACATAAGAGCTTTAGAGGTGAGTTTGATTAAGCCAGAGGAGGATTTGATTCAGTTGGTGTAGGCCAGGATAAATTCCAAGAGGCCAAGCGAGTCACTTCTTGGGGCAGCGACAGCCAGAGTTGCAGGATTTAGCATGTTCCAGAGGTAGTGTGAATTATCCTGTGTAGAAGCAACACAGGCGCTGATGCAGGGGCATTTTGTGTGGCGCAGTTTGGCCAGGTTCTAGAGCATAATTAGTTGTGGTGTTGAGGCATTTGCCTCACAGATATTTTGCTAGTCTTTCTCTTAGATTGGATTGGTAGATTAAGCATCATAATAAAACCCTCATCTGTTGCACTGGTTTTCCCTCTTTGGGTTTTTCCGGGGACAATTGTCCAAAAATAACTGTCAAAATTTTTGTGTGTGCATATTATTTCTTAGTTTCTAGTTTATTTTCCGCGGGGTTTTTTAATGATGAAAATTGCAGTTGTGATTTTATTTGTCATTTGTCGTAGCAAATCAATTGCTTAATAATTAACCAGTTAGAAGAATAATTTTCATTTTCTACAATAGTTGGAATTTTTACATACCTCCCTAGGTAGGAGTGGCTAATAGACGAACCCATTAGGTGTTCCCAACCCCTATAGGGAAAGGAAGTTCCTCGGCATATCCTTCAATTAATATGTGGCATGTGAATGATGATGAAATGGATGGGAAACAGGGGTCTCAAGGCCAAATGCCATGGGTGCAAGGATAGCAATGGTGAGGGATGTCCACATATTGGGTATATAGATGTAGGAGGGAGCGATCATGGATACATGAGTTACCCCAACGTTTGTTTTTCCACCCTTCTTTATTTTCCTTTTGCTTTTTCTTGATTTTCTTCGTATTACTACTCGGTGCTTCAGGATATGAGAACATGTTGTGAATGAAATGAAGTAGTTATTACCACCCTTAAGGTGGGGCAGTTCATCGCCCATTGGGGGTCGGGATATGCATGGGTTCCTTTAATGATGTGAGGGACACTTAGGGGCCCTAGGAACTAGGGTGATAGCCATAATTGTAAGGGGTAGAGCTCATGTTTTAGCTTTTGCCCACATGCTATAATAAATGTCTTGGCCATCTTTTGCATTTTATGATTTTCTTTTTCCTTTGTTTCTTGCTTGTGGCCATGATATGCTTTTAACTTTCTCTAAGTTGCATTAATCTTTGGGGCGACGTTTCCAAGCCAAACCTAGATATGTTGACAAGGGGAGGGAATTGTGGAGTGCCTTGTGGACCCAAAGAAGGAAAAAATATGAAATAGGGCTTGTAATGTGCAAAGGGGAGTGGAAAATGTGAAATGGGAAAATGGGACCACGCTACCAAAATCAGGGTTTCCCAAGTAGTGCCATTCCTAGAGCCATAGGCCAACGGGGGAGATCCCACAGGACTAGGATTGAAGATTAGCCCCCCATTTAAGGTGAGGGAACAAAGCCACAGTCAAAGCCCTTCCTTCTTTCAAGTTACCCAATAATCCCATGCCCAAGATGGCCAAATGAAAAACAAGCATAAGCACACGATGATTACACAATGAAAAACTTACCTTTTGGATCAAATCGCCCACCTTTTAACATATGCTCCTAACAAATGGGGGAGGAAACATACAACTGATGTAGGGAGCGGAGATAGAATGACACATCACATCGGCTACAAGGTGGTTCGCAGGGGTTGTTGGTTGCCAGTTGAAGAAAAGATGAGTAGGAGCAATGCCCTCCTTGGGGTATTGACATTTTGGCAGGCAATAGTGCCCTCATAGTCCAAGTGACAAAACAGATGAAAATTGGACCATGAATCAACACCTATCATTGAGGCTCCTTAGCATGAAGTGCTACCTTTCAAAGCAAAATGCTCCTTACGCAATAAATGCTCATACAACTGAAAGAGAGTGGAAAACAAGTTTAGAGCAACCAAAACTAACAATCCCTCTTTTTTAGGAACATGTTCCCACCAAACAAGTCTACTTCTCCATCTCAAATTTCCCTTGCGCTAGGGACTTCATGATAATGTTGACCACCTATAAACTTGAAGGAACTTGGCTCTAGACCAATGTTCCATCTTGTACTCTAACATCTCTTCAAAATATTCACCCTGTACTTCACTTGTTCTAAGAAGACTTCATTACTAACTTGCCAACCTACGATGCCCTTCATGTCAACTTTATAGGTCAATTTCATTTAACACCACAACAGAAGTTCTTCAAATCTTCCTACAATAGTAAACTTTTCTACGTAGTGGATTGAGTCAATTGGTTTAGATCTATCAAGTAAAAGCCCAAGATTAAAATTTTGGAAATCTTTGAAAACTCCATATTGAGTAAAGAAGTTAAAACTCATCAATCCGAAAATAACAAGCACATGATGCATACATCAAACAATAACAAGCTTAGTTCCATGGTATGGGGAAATGGAAACGCATATCTAAAATGGGAATGTGTTAGAAACATGACCTCTCGAAAATTAGGAAACAAGGAACGTGGTGTATGCATGAAAATATATTTATATGTGTGTGTGTCTGTGAGATCCATATTTATGCAGGAACAAAATGGAATACGGATTTAAACATAAACATAGAGTTATAGCGAAAATTGATCTTCAATTCATTAATAGCATATCATGAAAATTGTTTAGATGCAGAATGGAAATAAACTAGCTCGGATGATGGTAGCTATCTTTGAGAAGAGATGTGACGGTTGTTACCTCTCAAACTAGCAAGGGGCTTAGGAGGGGATCCTATGGAGAAACTACTAGGTCAAGGGAAACAATGGTGCGATAGCCCACTGTCACTTTAGCTAAGGCTCCCTGCTCTTTACGAAATTTCACTCGTGGGAGGAGACTCGGTATGAGAGGAATCACAATAATGGATACGCTAATGAAATGATGAAAGGTGATTCCCAAGGCCTATTCACAAGAGAGTCTCAATAATATGGCTTGCTTGCTTTGAAAGCAAGGTGATGGGCTCTCTAGGAAGGGACAAGAAGATCCTTAGGGCTATGTTTTGAGAGTGTGCTTCGTGAAGATGATTCTTAGACCTGGAGGTCTTTATGAAGACTTGGCTTTTATGTGATATTTGTGAAATTGGAGTTACCAAGTTGCGAGACCGCAAAGGGCCAAGTGGACCCGAAACTAGGTCAAGGATATGGAATTGATCAACCAAGGATGTGCTTGACCTAATTAGGGGAGGGAAGAGGATCAAAGAAAGAATATTTTCTTGATAATTTAATAATATGATCCTAATGAGGTTGTTGAGAAATCTATAGGGCAATAGTTAGGATGATTTCTCTTTTCTTGATAATTGTTTGTGATTTATTTTTACTTTTTCTTACTTATTGGTTTCTTCACTTATTATTATGTTTGTGTATCATCAAACAAGTACCAAAACAAGGATAACAATAGTAGACAAGAACACAGAATGTAGGTTGCAAGCCAAGGCCAAAACCTCTCCTCTTGAGAGGAAAACTCCAATCTCTCACCCTCTTCCAACTTGGGTGTTTGAAAAACACCTTCTTCCCTACGAAGTAGACATCATATCCCTTATCCTATAGCTGGGATACTGAAATCAAGTTCATTCCCAACCCTGGCACATGCAATACATCTGTAGCAATGGTACTTGCTCCTGACTCCCTATGAAAATCGATGGTACCTCTTCCCACTGGAGTACACTTTGTTTTGTTTCACATCGTAATCTGGAAATCCATCTGCTCCTTGTTGTAGCTAGAGAAATATTCTCTATCCCCTATCATGTGAGTTGACGCTCCACTGTTTATGTACCTTGCACCCTGTGAAGTTGAGCTTGATTAGCAAGCAAATTCGTCCTCCAGTCTAGAAGACATCTCTGAAGCCCCATAATTATCAAATCGATCCATGGTCATACTGGTGAATTTTGTGTATACTTCATTGTGCTATTTCTCTTTCTTCCGGCACTGAATTTTCTACTGCAAATTGTTGCAAACCCTCTGTGCCCAGACTAAGAATCTGCTCTGCGAAAATCTGAGTTGCTAATCCCTCTGCTTGCCGAAATCACTTTACTGGACAACTCGAATTTTTTTGTTTCCTGCAACTAAAAAATCAAACCCTTTCCCAACAATTCATACTACCTGGCTAGGCACTGTGCAGCCCCAAACAATTTCATTCTGCTGCTCCCTTTGAACAATAAAATTTTCCTCCTTCGATTTTGAGCCTCCTATCTGTCAAATACGCTCTAATACCATGTGAAAATTCCTTGAAATGCAGCAACTGGAATTATTTCTCTTAACTGATAAAATTTATTTATTTTACAACAAAATAATGAAATATTCACATTGCAATTTCTTCACCAAATAAAATACCACGGAAGAAAAAATTCGAAACTGAGAAATACTAGCACACATAAAAATTGACACAATTATTTTTGGACAAAAGTCCCTGGAAAAAACCCAACTTGGGACTTTTATTATTATACAGCAGTAGAATTTCTCAGTACGATAAAATGGCACCAAACTTGTGTTTCTATCTGAGAGAAATATTGGCAAAAATATCTGAGGATATTAACCCTCCCCAAGCAATCCCACAACAATCTGAACCTTAGAACTAGCTCTGGAATACTTTTGTGTTAGCCTTATGCATTTCCTCTATGCAGGCCTAACTCGTGCTACCCAGAAACTGCCTCTAATGTGACGCCTAGCATGTTGTTGCCACTGGAAGTGATTCTTCCGGCCTCCTGGAAATTTCCCCCCGCCACTCAAAGATGAATCCACCCCTTTTCTGTGCTATACGAATTTCCTCCACGAATGCTTGGGCATATCCTCTATGGTTGTTGTTGCCTCTCTACAATGTACTCTTTGGAACTGGAAAACTATCCTCTAGATGTTGTTGACCTCCTCTGCCACCTGCTACTAGATCTACTGGCTCAATTTCTCCTGTTGAATTACCTGCACTAGAAAATCGAACTGCCCAGATCATTGAGTATCTGCAACTAGTGTATATCTCCATCTACCCATCAACCTCCTCTTATAATCTCCAATTGGGACTCCAACAGCCAAGATTAAAACATAATCGATGGCTGAGATAATGTATGGATTGATCCGTGTGAGTTTCTATCGATGGCTGAGATCATGTATGGATTGATCCGTGTGAGTTTCTAGATAATTCTCACCTTTTTCAATTAATACTGATTAATTATCCACTTTTCCTAAGTTTAGACTTTAGGAAATATTTAAAAATAGGCTAATAATCTAATTGAGACACTTTTAGGTGGAATTTCTAGAAACAATTTATGGGTAATGGAGAACTCCTGGGTAATGGAGCCTCTCCACAATGCTTCGAGACTAGAACAACTTTGATGCTACGAAAACTAACAATGCACACAACATTCATACATACCTCTGCAAATTTTACCATATTTATTTCTTGTAAGTATTCGATTGTTTTTTGAGTGCCAAGTCCAATTATCATCAAAACACTTTGTTCTTCCATCTTTGCCTTAGCATATTTCCCAAGCACGCACCCTTTGCGTACATCATTGTGTTTCGTGCCAAGTTCAATAACCCCTGTTACTGTCTCCTTGAGCATCCTGAGTGCTCCATGGTGTAAATGACCCATTCTCTTATGCCATAGCTCATTTAGTTCCTCCCACTACTACTATCACTACCTACTAGTGCCATTGGAGAATCCAGCTGCGACCTGTATAACTTGTTACTTCGAACTCCAGTTTGTCTAACCCTCTTCCAGCTTGGGTGTTTGAAAAACACCTTCTTCCCTACAAAGTGGACATCATATCCCTTATCCAATAGTTGGGATACTGAAATCAAGTTCAAACCCAACCTTGGCACATGCAGTACCTCTGTAGTGTTGGTACTTGCTCCTGACCCCCTCTGAAAATCAATGGTACCTCTCCCCACTGGAGTACACTTCGTCTTATTTCCCATCGTAATTTGGAAATCCATCTACTCCTCATTATATCTAGAGAAATATTCTCTAACCCCTATCATATGAGTTGACGTTCCATCGTCTATGTACCTTACACCCTGTAAAGTTGAGCTTGATAAGCAAAGAAAATCATCCTCCAGTCTGGAAGACAGCTCTGAAACCCCCTAAATATCAAATCGATCCATGGCCATACTAGAGAATTCTGGGTATACTTCAGTGTGTTATTTCTCGTTCTTCCAGCATTGAATTTGCTATTGCAAACCTTCTATGCCTAGACTAATAATCTGCTCTACGAAAATTTGAGTTGTTGCTCACTCTGCCTGTCGAAATCGTTTTTTTGGACAACTCGAATTTTTCTGTCGCCTGCAACTGAAAAATTGAACCCTTTCCCAGCAATTCGTACTACCTAGCTAGGCACTGCGTAGCCCCAAAAAAATTCATCTTGTTGCTCCCTCTGAACAGCAAATTTTTCCTCCTTCGATTCTGAGCCTCCTATCTGTCAAATACGCTCTGATACCATGTGAAAATTCCTTGAAATGCAGCAACTGGAAATATTTCTTCTAACTGATAAAGTTTATTTTGTTTACGGCAAAATACCAAAATATTCACACGACAATTTATGCACAAAATAAAATATTGCGGAAGCAAAAATTTGGAACTGAGAAATACTAGCACACATAAAAATTGACATAATTATTTTTGGACAAAAGTCCCCAGAAAAACCCAACATGGAAAAACTAGCGTAGCAGTGAAGGTTTTTATTATTATGCAGCAACAGAATTTCTAAGTACAATAAAATGATACCGAACTGGTATTTCTATCTGAGGGAAATACTGGCAAAAATATTTGAGGATATTTACCCTCCTCCTCAAGCAATCCCACAACAATTTGAACCTCAAAACTAGCTTTGGAACACTTCTGTGTTGCCTCTACGTAGGCCTAACTCGTGCTACCCAGAAACTACCTCTGATGTGTCGTCTAGCTTGTTGGTATCAGAGCCACGTCGGCAAATCCCGGCCTTTGGCCATCATCTCTTCATCAACCTTGTTGTCCTGCTATTGAAGCTGCACATTGTTGGAGGTTCTCCAATTTACCCATTAGGCCTTTGGCCATTTAAAAAATAAATAAATAAAAAACAAAAAAACTATATATATATATAATAAAATAAAAATAAATAAATAAATAAAATCAATATATTGAAAAGAAATATAAAGCTAAAAATAGAAAGAAAAAAAAATCATTCAAACAAAAGGAGTATATATAAAAAATAAAATAAAAAAAGGTCCAAAAAAAACATATATATATATATATATATATATATACGACACCTCTCTTGTTCCATACGGAGGTACTTTACCTTGGGATAACACCAGAAACTGCTGAGGACACTCCCCTGGTTGTTGTTGTCGATTACAATAATTGACAATTGTTAAGGAAAATTAAATCCCACCCGTTTAGTTTGTGTTCATCCATACGTTGATTCTGCTCCACGGTACACCCAATTCTCTAACTATTAGTTAGCCACCTCACCTCTGCCATCTCCAGCCGCCGCGGCATTCTCGAGTCGCCATCATTGTGGTAGTTCATTGCCTTTCTGTGCAACCTTCCACATGCTGCTTTTTTTTTCTTGCTGCAAAGCCTCCCACTTGAGTAGTTATCATTGTCCAAACCGTAGAGCCTACAATCCCCTGTTGTGCCTCCACTCTGCCTCATGCTTTCTATCGTCCATGACTCGTTGTCCACCAGTCAAGTTCACCAAACAACCGCCACCCTTCCTTCCCACTGCTACTCGTTCACCTTTATCAACTAGTACACAGGAAAAGGGTCGAATACAAGAGCCAAATGGAGAAGCAATCTGTCTCATAGGCTATTTTTAGCCTCATGGACGTTAAAAATACTTTATTTCTTTCTTTTCTTTCAAGACATAGTCGTGTCTCCTCTACGCGACTATTCTCTAGTCAAGACTTTCTGACATCCTACGCTGACGTCTATCCCATCCAGCCATGAATTAAATCGAGCCACCTCTATAGTCAAAAGTCACGTGGGCAATTGAAGCATTGGACTAGTTTTGTCGTGCCCATACAAGTGATAGTTTTAAAAAAAAACATATAATACATATTAAAGTTATATAAGCTTAACTATTATATAGTTTTATAGTTATAATTTTATAATTATATAATTAATTTAATTATATAATTTTTTTTTTTTAAAAGGGAGTCGAGTAATTAAATACCAAGAAAAACAAAAGGATTTTTTACATTAGTAGTTTTACTATTCAAGTTCAAATTTAGGAGTTGAAAGAGATAAAGAGAATTATAAGGACATTTGGAAAAGATCAAAAGAGAATATAAACTCTTTGGTCAAAGCGTTGTTGGAAAAATCATTGACGAATATAAAATGGAGTCCAATTCGAAAATGATGAAGGAAGTAGTCAAGATGAGTTCCACACAACAATCACTGTGTTGGACTAAATGTCCATTTTGTTTTAAATGAGATTGGATATACTTATATAAAAAAAAAATGCAATTTAAGTTGTCCAAGGTGTGGAAGATTATTTAGTTCAGAACGACATCAAGGCAATGAACAGATGCAAATAAAACGATTAAAGGAAGAAATCACAAAACTTCAACATGTGAAAATTCCTACTCTGGAATCCTATTGCAGCAACTGGTATTATTTCTCCTAATTGTTAATTAAATTTAACAATTTATCTGCTACGACAAATATCGAAATAAACACATTGCAACCTTCACAAAGAAAATTTTGTGGAAAAATAAAACGCTAGAAGCTGAGAAATGCTAGCAAACACATAAAATTAACACAATTGTTTTAGGACAAAAGTCCTTTGAAAAACCCAATGCAGGAAAACCGATGCAGCAGCTAAGGGTTTTTATTATTATGCAGCAGTGAGAAATTTTGAGTACAACTAGATGCCGAAATATGGCAATCCTACAGAGAAAAATACTGGCAAAAATTTAATGAGGAATTTCCTCACCCCACAGGAAAACCCTGGCACAACCTACCTTCAGAAACTTGGCTCTCTGACCGTTGTGTCAGCTTTCGCACTGCACTGCGCATCTTGCTTGACGTCAAGCCTCTAAGTGGTCTCTGATGCAGTCGTTATGCCTTCTGCTAGCTAGGAAAATTCTTCTCCTACACTCTTGGACTCCTTCCCAGCCTCTGGAACTAAAGACGTCTTTCCCTTTCAGCAAATCGAACTTGCCTCTAGAAGCTACTGCATAGTCCCTACGTCAGTTTCTCTGTGGCTCTTTTGCATCTCTGCAAATACACACTGGATCTGGAATACTTCCTCCAACCTCACTGTCTCTGCCCCTCTCACACTGCTTCGATCTCTGGCTCTCTTCGACAACTGACTGTTGCTACTCTGGAAATCGATTTGCCAAGAAATCGAACTGCTCAAGTAATTTCCCCATCACCACATCGACCTCCTCTTATAATCCTCTGTTGGAGCACCAACAAACAAGATTAAAACATAATCGATGGCTAGGATCATCTCTGGATCGATCCGTGTGAGTTTCTAGATTATTCTCGCCTTGAATTAATTAATATTGATTAATTAACCTGTTTTCCTAAGTTTAGACTTGGGAAACATTAAAAAAATTGGTTAATAATCTAATTAAGTCACTTCTAGGTGGAATTTACATAAACGATTTCTGGGTTATGGGGATCTCATGTATTCTAGCCTCTCCACAAAGTTTCGTGGCTAGAACATATGTGATGCTACACAAGCTAATACAACAAAAGAACAAATCATTAGAGAAGAAATATAAAGATCTTGAAAATCAGTTTCATGAAAAATCAACAGAAAGTAATGAAGAGATTTTGCACTTAAGAGACCATAATCAAAAATTGCTTGAACATGTCAAAAAGTCCAAGATTAAGAAACAAAAATTAAAGCAAGAGAACAAAAGTTGTAAGGAGAAATTCAACGAGAATCTGTTGAAGAAATAAGAAGAAAAAATTGCATTTAGAAACTCTTAATCAAAGGTTATTAGGACAAATCAAAAACAAAGAGAAGGATACTAAGGACAAAGTCGACGATTCAGAAAATGAAGAGCTTTTGCGTCTAAGGAATCATAACCAAAACCTTCTTATACAAATAAAGAAGCTTAAAAGTAACAAGAACTTAGAAGTCACTAAATGACAAGTTAGAACAACTTACTCAAGAAGAAGTATTGAACTCTCCAGTCGTAACAATGTAATTTGAAGATAAAGGAACAAATACCAATCCAGTCAATATCACAACTCAAGAAGAGGATAAACCAGCTAAAGTGATGGACTCAGAAGTTGCAGTTGAAACGTTAGAGATTTCAAGTGAAGATTCTATAACCAACCCAACTACATCAGTAGCTAAAGTAAATAAGGAAATTACCACACACATGATAAGGGAAAATCCAACCAGCAGAACTCCTTATCGATATCCAAACCATAAGAGCCGACAACTAAGACAATCTATATATTTGACCCATTCATAACGGAAACAATAGATTTATGTTCAAAAGGATACTAAAGTTTGCAGAATCCAGTCCTATGATAACAATTCATTACAAAATTCTAGTGATCAGAAGATTCCACAGAAGGTTAATCTAGGATGGTCCGATCCATTCTTAGTCCAACAATTTTGTCTATCACTCAGAGCATCATACCACCTTGTATCAACGAAGATGAAAGTTCAAAGACGAGAAGATATCTGAAACAGGAAAAGGGATCAAGCCCTTTCATCAGTAAGCTTTGAGGACAAAGCTTTTTGAAGAGCAAGGCAATGTTATGAATAAAATATATATAAAATAATATAAATAATGTAAACAATAATAATGATTAAATAACTAGTAATTAGTTAATGAAGAGGTATGTCCCTAAGGACATGACCATTGGGGAAGAGGTATCTGCCTAGGGTATATAAGCATACCCTCATTCTCATTTGTAATCATCTCATCTCACATCAATTATTTCATAATACTCAATATACAATTACTTGTCCAACAATGGATGTCTTTGTCTTCGAAGTATTTTGAAGCTTACTTCACAGCGTATGCGAACTTTGTTTGTTACAGTGATCGTCAAGAGTCAAGACTGCCATCCTTCAACCTTAACTCTAATACCATGTTGAGAAATCACTAGGGCAGTCAGTTAGGGTTTGATTTCTCTTAGCATGATAATCATTTGTGAAATTCATTGGCTTCTTTAATCTTTATTATGTTCTTTCATCAAACAATTACCAAAATATAAACATGAAGATTATAGAAGAAACAATGAACACAGAATATGGCTCCAAGCCAAGGCAAAACCCCTCCAAGGGGAAAACCTAGAAAAATTATCTTCTTATAGAATCAGATCAAAGTGAGATATTGAAGACCCATGACCAAAGAATTCAACCCTCTAGATGCCAAGTCAGATTCTCCTTCGTCACAGCAAATTCATTAGCAAGAGACCAGCAGCAGATTTTCAACAAGAGATGTAATAGGGCAGAACTTCCACAAATCAGACTTCAAGAGAAATTCTTCATCAACTTCAGATTTCGGCCTTCCTCTTCTCTGATTTTTCAGATTAGATTGAGCGAGTTGTGTGTCCAAAATGAGCTCCAACTCTGTTCTATTTATACTTGTCCAGAGGAATGCGAACATTCATGTCTTTTGGGCAAGGCCGAGTTGGCATCTAGAGGGGTTTTTGACCCAAATTACATATTTAAAATTTATTTTTCCTTTTTCTTTACAATAGGTCCAAATAGGACTTAGACTCTTTGACTCAACAAACCCTAAAAGCATGACGAACATGCTTATCTAATAAAATAATAATAATTCGTTTTCTTCTTTTTCTTTTTTTTCTTTTACATAAAATATAAAAAGATATAAGTACAAAGATCATTATAAAACCAAACCTAGTTACATTTTCTAACACTATCATCTCACCAAAATTGAGTTGACACATGTGATGTCCTCCATAAAAGGTATCGTTTCCATAAAAGGTATCCAAAAACGATATTAGTTTCCAAAAAAGAGAAACCTTAATTATGACCAATTTTTTTACTTCATTGGTTTGCACTAAAACTAAAGCATATGTATGTCTCCATTCAGGTATCTAAAAGTATGCTCAGATTCCAAAATGATGAATTTTAAATAGAAAATTCCCATGATAACAAATCTTAGAAATCTAAAATTACTATTTTCAAGCCTTCATCCTTCCATGAATACACCAAGTATTAGCATGTCATCTACATGCACACGAAACCTGCTGAATTTTGACAATGTCTGGAGTTCTGAACTGAAGCACCAAATATGGCGTCTACTCATATGTGAATTGGTCTCTGAAGAAAATTGATTTGAAGAACTTATGCAAGATGATTCTGAGATAGAGATTTGCAGCCATGTGCCAAGTCTGGCTAATGCACTCAGGAACCATCAATGTCAATTCCACCACTAATGTATCCATGGACTGCCATTGCCAAATCAATCAAGATGAACTTTTGGGACGTTCACTCTGATTATAACATGTACTCATTAATGTGATGAAGCTTAACACTGAATTTGCCTATGGAATTCACAATCAATAGATATGCAAATGGAATTCATAGGTAAAACCAGCAGGCCTAAACTAATCAATAGAACAAA
Organism: Pinus albicaulis; assembly: GCA_034641835.2. NCBI lineage: Eukaryota > Viridiplantae > Streptophyta > Pinopsida > Pinales > Pinaceae > Pinus > Pinus albicaulis. The sequence continues at coordinate 1,313,275,966 of CM076583.1, read as the reverse complement.
AGGTGCATTCAGATAGCATGGATCTGGGGAGAAAATTGAGACATTCCATTACAAATGATTCTCTGTGGCAGATATGAAGAATGCAATCTCAAGGAGCATCATCTCCCCTCGATTGTATTGCATCTGCATTTGTTCTATACACATTAGAGTCTGTATGCCCCTTTGTCAGTTACATCCAGGACTATTTCCAAATGCCTTGCAAAAATATTTCCAAAATAATTGACAAACATTACATAAGAAATTTCTGTGGAAAACATCCCTAAAATATGTTACGACAGATTTAATGGTATTTCTATTCTCAACACATTCCGCTGTATAATTGATGTTGGCTATTTGTATAGAGTTTTAACTCTTGTTAATGGTACTCGAATTCTTCATTTCTCTTCATTTCTCTTCATTTCTCTTAGAGTGTGGGCATAATACAATAACGAATGCCAGTCGTTTTTATCATTCAGAAGAACTGTCCCGTGTTATCTGAGTGGATGGCAATCTTTATTTTGTGTGCAGGTGGCATGAAGTCTGGGATCAGGGAGTACTTGTCAGTCGTAAAATGTTAGAATCAGAAGAAAGCACCACATAAGAAGATTGTATACAGATTTCAACTTCTTAACTGAAATTCTCAGTTGTGCAGTAATTCTTTAATAGGTAGCATTTCAACTTTAGATAACCTACACATCCTATGCTAGTTTAATCATGAGTGTTATCCATGTTTCTATCTTTAATTTTATTCAGAAGTGTGCCTTTGGGATGCCTAAAAGGAAGTTAAGATGAACATAGACACTGCCAGGATTGTATTTGATTCTAGAAATTATTTCTTATTGATTTTTGGAATGCTTCGATTTCGTTTTTATCGTATGTTCAGCATATGCCATATTTCCACTCCTGGCAAAAGGAATGAAATTGTAATGCCATTCTTGTCGCATGACTTTGTGACTTTATATATGCAAATTCAAATTCCAGTCTTTTAGCAAGGAAGAACAATTAGTGCATCTGGTTCTCAACTACGAAAGAGCCACACATCATTTTAAAAGGTCCATCTGAGAAAACAATCGAGAATGACTGGAGAAGGCTAACTGTGTAAATATTCTAATAACCATTCTCAATATTTATCAAGCATATGGACAAGAACTTGAGTTACTTTTAATTATTTCAGCGATACAGTTGAATTTGTCTTCTATAGTACATAATATTCTAGTCCTGAAATGCAGGAATGCAAGTTTTTTTGGTGAATGGATCCCGATGAAAAATAGATTATATTTAGTTTAGGTTTTATATACTATTCTTTTTTATTAATATAATTTCCTACAATCAATGAATTTTACACACCCTAATATTAGTTGAACACTTATTTTGCAATTATGCTGCATTCTGTGACAGTAGTTTGGAATTTGCATGAACTTGTACCAATCATGTCATTCCAGAGAACATCCACTTACATTATCATAGTTCTCAACACAATATTATATTAATAGTGAGTGGAGTTGTGAAATGAAGGGACGTACTGCACAATGATTGGAATGAGAAACTAGATGATCAATACTTAAAATAGTGCTCCATTTGAGAGTTTCGTATATCAATCTCTCTTATGTATGTTGATCAGAGCACTATATGGCTCTGCACAATATAGCAGGGGTAAAAATTCAATCAATCAAAAATGCCATAACCATGGAGGCAGAATAGTTAAATCATTCATTTAACTCTTCAAGCGGTGAGTCTTCAAGGCAATTAATCTTGTAATGCGAGTACTTATATTCAAAAATTTTAGGGTGTGATGTCTTTAAAATGTAATTTTATGAATAGTATCTACAATTGGTGTATTAGGTGTGCCACTTAACATCCTAATACTTACTGCTTTGTTTTAACAATAATTCTAGTAATTGATTACAGACTATGAATGTTGTCAATCTCCACAAATAGCATTTCCTTCGTAATAGTTAAATCACTCATTTAACTCTTTAGCAGTGAGTCTTTGAGGCAGTTAAGCTTGTAATGCGAGTGATGTATTCAAATTTTGAGTGTGTGGTGTCTTTAAAATGTAATTTTATGAATAGTATCTACATGTGGTGTATTAGGTATGCCACTTAACATCCTAATGTTGATTTGTGTAGCTTGGGAGGTACTCCCACAACCCCTGGGGTACTAGGTTTCTAAAGAGTTGACCCACAAAAATGGTTTGTGGGCAGTGTACCCAAGTAGTGTGTTTTGCACCCAAAGTTGTGGGTGCAAAACCAAGTGAAGAAATAATTGTTTATCCATTGTTTGCATGAGGGCACCCTTAATGGAGCAATGGGAAACTAAGGCAACCATGGATTGTCTTGATCAAATGAAAGAAATCTATTTTCTAATGTTAGTTGGGGTTTCACAAACAAAACTCAAGTCAGCTTAGGCTTATGTCATGCCCTTTGAGGGCTAACGTTTACCCTCTTAAAACACTATAAGAAGGAAGATATGAAGCTCATTTGATTATACCACAAGAGCATTTCATCATAAGGAGACTTCTCAAGGAGCCGCAAACCTCAAGGAATTCGAGCCAGGAGGAAGGAAGACAAATGGATGGTTTCTCTTAAGTTTTGGCAGATCGAATTCATTTCAGGTTGTTCATGAGGTTCTAGGCACGTGTTTTCTGTGGCATCTTTGTGCACAAGCCATAACACTTTCTGAAGATGTAGAGAGGGTTGAGACCCTATTTTATGCTAGAAAGGAGGTCACAAGTCTTGTGGCAAGGCCAAGATAAAGGGTTGAGGTTCTGCACAGGATTTTAGGGCCAGAAGAGAAGTGATTGTGGGCTTAAAAGTGACTTAGGTAAACCTAGTTGTGGGGGTCGCGGATATCTGGTAATCAGGCCGACAACTTTAGTCAAAAGTGTGACCAAGACCATGGAGCTTTGGAGGCTATAGCGTGTCTCTAATGAATTTGATATGGTGGTAGGGTCTATCCTTAAGAGTTTAGGACAATAGTTTATGTGCCCTAGTTAGGGCCTCTTCTATGCAGGACATCCAAGTTAAAGATAACACAGAATTTTGGTTATATCTCTATCTAGTGCATGGAGTACAGGATTCCTAGTCATCTAATGGAGGCCTAAAAGTATAGATTTGTTGATTGCATTAGGGGCGTTGTGCCTCAGGGTAAGAGAATTATTTTGTGGTGCATTAGGCCAAGACTAATTCTCAAGGTGATGAACAAAAGTGTGGATAAGAGGACTGTTATGAAGTGAAGAAGTTTTTCATGAAGAGAAGTGTTTGAAGTATGTCTTGTGTGGAGGTTTAAGATAGAGTTTGGAAGCCTAAGAACAATGTTCTTTTTTAACTATTAGTGGTTGGTATGAAGCCCTAAGGACAATGAATATTGGAGGTTAATCATTGTTGTGCGAGCACATGAGTGGATGCAGTGAGTACATTGAATGAAGAGGTTATTCAGTGTTGTGTGGGATGTTTATGATGCCTTAAGCTGTGTGGCAAAGGAGAAACCTTGTCATTGTGTAAGGGCAACCCTAGAAGACCCTATGAACAATATATTTTGGAGCAACAGAAGTATTGTTGGAAGGAATATTGTAAAGCCCTAAGTTTTTTCAGACTATGAGCAACAAGAAGATGGCCAGTGGGTAGATCCTTGAAGCCCTAGTTCAATGATATGATGTGTGACAAATCGGTGATAAGTGTAATGACCCATACCTTAGTAACTAGTAGGATAACCGATGTGCAAGATGTCATTTAAATTAACATTTGCAAGAATATGAAAAGTGAAATATATTGATATATAAATTGACAGGGGTAAAGCAATGCATCATAAATAGAACATGTGTGAACTAAACAGAAGCAGTGTCTGAAATGAGAAATTTTATGGGACATATTGATACCTATGTAAACGAATTTTCTTTTTATAAGTTATAGGATTAATAGCATAGATATCAAAGTATTTTGAATATGTAAAGGTTGTTATATGGGTAACAATTGGTTATGAACAATATAGATGCATATGCTATAATATGTGTACAAGTGTTTACATTGCAGATTGTGTACCAGTGATTGCTTCGCAGAACACAGATTACCGAAACAATAAACGTGATGACAAAATCCCAGAACGTTGAGACTCCATGTGATTCCATGATAGGGTGTTGACCCTGGTTCTACTGGGAGGGGTGGAGGTGTTGCCCACTGTTTATCCTCCGATACCTGGAGTCATGGGAGGACTGTGCGAGTCACGCTCCCCTAGACGTGTGATGATGACTGCCGGATGCCTACAAGCATATCAGGTCGATATAATCAACGCTCGACATCCTCGTAGGCATCCGCAATCATCATCACACGTTCAGGGGAGCGCACTCGCATACCTCCCATGACCTGTGTATCGTGAGGACAAACAAGCAATAACACCTCCACCTCACTCCCCGCAGAAATCCGTGTCACCACCCTACTGCGAGTCTCGAACGTTCGGGATTTTTGTCATCACGTTTATTGTTTCTTGAATCAGACCGTGCGAATGATCACTGCACACAACTGCACGGGCCCACCCTGAGCAATGCGTGGTCTTAGCCTTTAAAAATGTGGAGACATTACTGTAGGGAGAAATTTTGTGCTTAAAAGTGACCACCAAAGTTTGCGTATTTATTCACCCGCAGAGACTTAAATGCAAGACAAAGACGATGGAGTGAACTCCTCAAGCGACGATTTTGCACTCATATAAAAGGAAAGGAAAATGTGGTAGCGTATGCTCAAGACATAGACCCCATTATTCCCTCTCGTACCTAAATTGTAAAACTTGAGAAATCAAGTGCTTGAACATCTGGTAAGAGACAGTTGGTATTTAAAGGTAAGGTCAGGGCTCGAAAGCGACCACTCGAAGGAACCTAAGTTCGATGGGTATGATTTAGAAGAGGATGGAATTCTACGATTTCACGGAAGGATGTATATACCAGATAGTGGGGATCTCCGAAACACCATCTTGAAAG